>VDFB02269309.1:0-55054 GCA_007258455.2 Sequoia sempervirens | reverse complement strand
CCAATAAATAGACCTTCAAAGATTGTTGTCTGTGATGCTCGTTTGAAATAGGTTTTGTAATATCTCCCATTTATATATAATGAATTATAGTGGCTTGCAACTTTTTCTCCTCAAATCCAACTTGGGTGCAACTTCATTTTTAGCAACTTTCATGAGGTTTTTAAGGAAATCAATGTTTCCAACCTTTCCACACCCTATAAATTCATCAAACACATCTATTAAGACCTACGCAATCTTGATTCAACTTTAAATCTTGCTACCACCACATTTTATTGACATTAGCAAGTTGTAACCATCATTTTTGGTGTAGGAGCACCTACACCACAATATCATTGTGGATCATTTCAATGATTAAAGTCTTAATATTTTGAGTTTTTGTCTTTAATGAGATCTAATAGTCCTAATGGTCATGTATTTGGAGGATTTTTTAGGTTTTAGGGTCAAAAAACATGGAGATCCCAACTTGTCCTAGTTGTTGCTTTGTAGCCTTTGAAGGAAAAATTAGTAAATTTCTTTAGGGACAAGCAAGAACAATGTTTTGAGCATGTAATGATTCTATTTCAAGCCATTAAGTGAGGTCTTAGTAAAGTTAGAAGTGGAAAAGTGCAACATTTCATTATGAGTCATATTAATGTGAAAAATGTTTGTATTTTGGCCTTCAACGGTCATTAAAGTTTCAAAATCCAGTTAATATTGGTCATTAAAGGCATTGGGAGTTGGATTCCAAGGCATAGCAATGTATTTAAGGCCTTCAAGGGCTTGAGATAGGTTTGGTTGAAGGAGTTTTTTTCTTTGAATCAATTATAAAGCTTCAATTGCTCAATTCATATTTTACTATTTGTCTTGTGTTTTCTACCTGTGCACAAGCCATTCAAGAATTTTTGTATCAAAAATTTATGTAGAAATGTTATTACATGTCTTGAATTTATTCTGACTTCTTAATAGAGGGTTTCTTTATTCATTTTGTGCCTCAAAATTCAAACTTTCTTTAGACGAGTTCCTGGATAGGGGAATAAGAGTTTTGCAATTTTAATGGCTTGAATCTCATCCCACCTACTGTGTGCCAATGTGAATTGATGGGATGAGTTGGTAGGGATTATGAAATTATATTTCAAGAGTGGAAGGCATGGAGAATTGGGTTTTGAAATAAAATGAAGAGTTAAAGGTCTAAAAATGGTGGTTTTTTTTCACTTGAAAATAGAGTTTTTACCTTAGGGTTTGCAAAAATCTCTGAGATACCAAAAGTTTATTTGTTTTCTAAGCATATTGCTGCCTAAATAAAGGTGTATAAGGTGGTGGAAGAGTCTGAAAGGTTGTGGAAGTGCTACATCCAATAAACCCTCAAGAATTACACTAAAAACAAGGGTTTTCTGATTTGATGGTTATAGGTCCGTACAAATGGAATCCAGTTGCAGAATCTTTGTTTTCTTGGAAATTTATTTGCTGCCCCAAGTTTTTAGGGGTCTGTGTGGTGTTTGAAGGTATGTTGCTTTGTATTTTTGGGCTAATTGAGTAGCCTTTTCAAGGGTGAATGTATAGGAAGTCAACACTAGTCCAAAGGAGTCTATGTTGTTTCTCATATATGTTGTGTAACTTGAGTATGGGTGTTTGAATCAGTCATGTGTTGGTTTGGTGTTTTGGAAAATTGTGGAGTAATTGGACAAAAACTAGTTTCTCACTATTACAAGGGTTTACGAGGGTTAAAGAGGGAAATGTGCATTTAGTTGCTTGTCAAGTTTTAAGGTAGTTTTGGACTATCCAAAGAGGTCAAAATAATCTTGTTAGATGCCTCAAATAGGCAGGTTGCAAAGAGTTTGTGATTGTGCCCTTGTGTTTGCATCAAATTTTCACCTAATTTCACTTGGTCCAATGTAGCTCAGAGTGATTCGGTGTATTTGGTTGAAAAAGAGGACCATCCCTAGCATAAACGTACCCATCCAAATGTGTTGGAATAGTCCATTTGGTCGTATCAGTTGCGGAATGAAAGTTGCACCACTTTGCAACTTTACACTGCTTGCATATGGTAACTTTTCCCTCCACTGAAAAGTCATCACCATAGGAAAACGCCTCCGAGATAAAAAAACTGAGAGAGGGTATTGTATATGGTCCCAACACAATCCCATAGCCTCGTACAAAGATTCTATAAGCCTCATGGTCTCCAAGAAATAGCCCTTCAAAGATTGATTCCTTTTAGCACTTTGGACTCTTAAGGGAAATTGTTGGTCCACTGTAGCTCGGAGTGATTCGGCGTATTTGGTTACAAAAGAGGACCATTCCTAGCGTAAACGTACCCATCCAGACATGTTGAAATAGTCTGTTTGGTCGTACAAGTTGCAGAATGAAAGTTGCACCACTTTGCAACTTTACACTGCTTACATCTGGCAACTTTTCCCTCCACTGAAAAGTCGTCACCACAGGAAAACGCCTCCGAGATAGAAAAAACCAAGAGAATTTTTTGTAGATGGTCCCAACACAATCTCATAGCCTTAAATGAAGAGTCTGTAAGCCTCACAGTCTCCAAGAAATAACCCTTCAAATATTGCTGCCTTTTAGCATTTTGGACTCTTAAGGGAAATCATCGGTCCAATGTAGCTCAAAGTGATTCGGTGTATTTGGGTGAAAAAGAGGACTATCCCTAGCATAAACGTACCCATCCGGATGTGTTGGAACAGTCCATTTTGTCATACAAGTTGTGGAATGAAAGTTGCACCACTTTGCAACTTTACACTACTTGCATCTGACAACTTTTCCCTCCACTGAAAATTCATCACCACAGGAAAACACCTCTGAGATAGCAAAAACCGAGACATTTTTTTGTAGATGGTCCCAACATGATCCTATATCCTCAAATGGAAATTTTGTAAGCCTCACGGTCTTCGAGAAATAGCCCTTCAAAGATTGTTGCCTTTTAGCACTTTGGACTCTTAAGGGAAATCATCAATCCAATGTAGCTCAGAGTGATTCAACATATTTGGGTGCAAAAGAGGACCATCCATAGTGTAAACGTACCCATCCGGACGTGTTGGAACAGTCTGCTTGGTCGCATAAAGTTACGCAATTTGAAAAGCACCACTTTGAAACTTTGCTAATCGCTGTAATTGCAACTTTTTTTTTCTCCACTCAAAAGTCATCACCACAGAAAACGCCTCGAGATAGCAAAAATGAGAGAGGTTTTTGTAGATGGTCCCAACACGATCCCATAGCTCCTCGACGGAAGTCCCGTGAAACCTCAATGCCCCAAAATAGCCCTTCAAAGATTGTTTTAGCACTTTGACTCTTATGGTGGCACCGTCACTGGTCCAATGTAGCTTAGAGGATTTGGCATATTTGGTGCAAAAGAGGACCATACCTAGCTTAAAACATACCCACCGACAAGTTGGAATAATTGTTTATTGTATAAGAGTTGTGGAATGAAAGTTGCACCAATTTACAACTTTACATTGCTTGCATCTAGCAACTTTTCCCTCCACTAAAAAATCATCACCACAGGAAAACGCCTCCGAGATAGCAAAAACCAAGAGAGGTTTTTGTAGATGGTCCCAACACGATCCCATGGCCTCAAACAGAGAGTCTGTAAGCATCATGGTCTCTAAGAAATATCCCTTCAAATATTGTTGTCTTTTAGCACTTTGGACTCTTAAGGGAAACTAGTGGGCAGCAGAGTTAACTTCTTCACAAACTTGGTTTGAAGTAATTTCATTCTTTTTTGTGCATTTAAAATGAATTTTTAAGCCTTCCACCCTAAAAGTGACCTCTAAGTAACTTGAAACACCTTAACTACCTCATTCTTATTCATTTGTTTTGTAAACAAGCATTTTCATTCCAAGAGGTTGAGCTTTCATTTTTGCTTGTTGGATTGAAAGCAGACCGTGAAACAACTTTCTTTTTTCAAAAATTGTTCAGCATCATTGAACTAAGAATTTATCACACATCTATAGAGAAACAGAGGAGTACTACAAACTAAAACACATTACACTTCAGTTCTCATTGACTTGATGTACTCTCCAACATCTCTCTTCTCTAAAAGCAACCTCTAAATCACTTCAAACACCGTAACTACCCTAAAATCGACCCTAAAAGTGACCTCTAAATCACTTCAAACACCTTAACTACCTCATTCTTATTCATTTTTTTTGCAAACAACCATTTTCATTCCAAGAGGCCTAACTTTCATTTTTGCTTTCAAAGAAAAATCTTCCTATGCCACTGTTACACTGCACAAGTAAACTAGGTTTTGTATTGTGGACCTATATTAAGCTACCACTCTCAAGAAAAATGTAACAATGATACAAAATAATGTTTGAGACTGTAAGAAGACATCAAAATGGCTAGTGTACTAAAACAATTCTTATGATTTTTGAGGAATGCTGATAACTCTACTTAGTTGTCTTCTTTTTTCAATATCATACAAATTGAACCTTGGCATCAATAGACTTTGTATATCAAGCTACCACAATTCAAGTTTCAACGATGAATATTTATCATGCATGTTTTAAATGACATTCAATTTTATGGTGGTTTTTTTCTTTATATGATGTTATGTGATATTCTAATTGTAATTCATGCTTCTAGGCTGCACATATATATATATATATATATAATTTTTACATGTTTTCTCCATTGTTCGGCCCCTACACCACAAGTAAATTGTTGCATAACATGTGGAATGAGGGGGCAGCAGGCCTGAGACCCCTTTAAAGTTTGTTTGAGTGCATTTAAAATGAAGTTTTAAGCCTTGCACCCTAAAAGTGACCTCTAAATAACTTCAAACACCTTAAATACCTCATTCTTATTCATTTGTTTTGAAAACAAGAATTTTCATTCCAAGAGGCTGAGCTTTCATTTTTGCTTGTTGGATTGAATGCGAACCGTGACACAACTTTCTTTTTTCAAAAAATGTCCAGTATCATTGAACTAAGAATTTATCACACATCTACAGAGAAATAGGGGAGTACTACAAACTAAAACACATTACACTTCAGTTCTCACTAATTTGATGTACTCTCCAACATGTCTCTTCTCTCATGTGGAGAATTAGAACTGCTTGGCCATGCCTTTGCATCATTAGGGAAGTTTTTCTCTTTTTGACAATGTCAAAAGCATGGTTGGATACAGATTAGGAAAAATACCTTTGCTTTTAGATTAGCAATGCATGGAAGATTCAAAAAGTATCCTTGATATTACAAAAAGGTATGTGTTTATACACTTCAAACGTGCAATCACTCTCAAGACCAATGTAACAATGATACAAAATAACATTTGAGGCTGCAAGAAGACATCAAAATGGCTAGTGTACTAAAAGAATTCTTATGATTTCTAAAGAATGTTGATAACTCTACTCAGTTGGCTTCTTTTTTCAATATCATACAAATTGAACCCTGGCATCAATCGACTCTGATATCAACACAATTCAAGTTTCAACAATGAATATTTATCATGCATGTTTTAAATGGCATTCAAGTTTATAGTGGTTTTTTTTTATATGATGTTATGTGATATTCTAATTGTAATTCATGCTTCTAGGCTATATATGTATATATATATTATATTTTTACATGTTTTATACATTGTTCGGCCCCTAAACTACAAGTAAATGGCTGCATAGCATGTGGAATGAGGGGGCAGCAGGCCTGAGACCCCTTTAAAGTTTGTTTGAGTGCTTTCTTTTCATTTTTTTTTAGTTTTGTGCCAAGTTTCCTCAAAGAAATGTGATTTCATATAATTCCATGATAAGCTAATGTAATTGATAACTGCTCCTAGTTATTAGTTATGTAATGTGAAGTAATTGCACAACTGCTTAGGTTGACTTTGTAAAAACTATATTGTTATTGAATTTTTTTCATCTATCAGCATCTAGTTGTTACTTATGTAATGTCAAGTAATGCTTTGAGTTTGAAAGATGTGCAATGCAATGTCAAGTAATGCTTTGAGTTTGAAAGATGTGCAATGCAATGTAATCGGCAATATGAATATAAACTACATAATATTTAACCATTCTTTTTATGCTATTGTACATCGATATTTAACCATTGCTCACTTGATTAATTTTTCAAAGAGTTTAATCATGCACATGAGGAGGAAATTGAATTTTGATTGTCAACTTCTATATATCAAATTATCCAATAATCAAGTGTATGTCCATATACAAAAATGGAATCAACGCCAACTCAAACAAATTTTTACAATATGGGGCATATGCCATCTTGGTATCTATTCAAAATTTACATGCCAAAATGTCTATCTCATCCTAAACTACTGGTTGATCATCAAAATGTAGCCTCTTTGAAGCACACATTGGCTCTAAAGGTAGCTACACAAGAAAAAGTCAAACCAAAATTGAGATTAGTTATACTATATAATTTAAAAATGAATAATTAACATAAAAATCAATATACATTAAATTATAATTGAACTCTAAAATTGAAATCTTGATAACCTGAAATATATGTCTCTTCAAAGGGTTAGGAGTCCTAGAATGTACCCCTCTCCAAGAACCAACCAAACCAAATTTTGTAATGTCAATCTATATATGTGAAAAAAAACATAAAATTGATCCAAGTTAGCATATAATTTTCAGTAATAAGAACATATTTACCAAGCACAAAATAAGATAAACACATACCTCTTTAGGCTAATCTTTTTCTTTATCTCCTTTAGGTGTTTCGACACCTCCTCCTTGAGGTGTTTCAACACCTCCTCCTTCAGGTGTTCGAATACCTACTCCTTCAGGTGTTGTGACACTTGTTAACAATGATGTATAGCTCACAACCACCTGTACATAAAAATGACAAGTACATATGAAACTACCAATCTATGTCAATATATGCATAATCAATAAAAGATTTTATAAATATTAATTCAATCAAATTTGAGTTCAATTACCTTTCCCTTATCTAACATTGTGCCTCCATAGTATGGAGAGCATCACACCTCACTCACACTAGGTGTTTCCTACAAGCAGAGAATAAGATAAACATATAAGTTAATATATAATTTCATTAATGACAATTCAAATGACAATCAAGTATACAGTAAAAAAATGTAAATGAGTGAGTGCAAAAACACATACTGTGTGTGTGTTGAGGCCAAATGAAATGGCCCTAAGGGTGCTATCAGTCACCCGTGTGAGCTCCTCCCCAAACATTAACTATTAAATAGACCATGTAAATAAATATTAGTACTTGATACTATCTCTTATTAATATTCATTTAAAAAAAAATGCAAGTTATGAGTTTACACCTTAAATATTACCTGTGTAACTATTCCAATGTCTGGACACCTCTGTAGCAGGAGACGAATCTGGAGGGTGTGCTCCACTCCCTTGTGTGTGATCTGCTATAATCTCCACATCCTGGATGCCATAATCAAAAGTGTCTAATGGATGCTCAGTGGGTTATACAATAGGACCCAAGCATGTTTGTTGGCATGTATTGCAAATATGTGGCACACAAATATGTGGACCCGAGGAGGATGATGCAACAACACTAGATCAATCGCCAACATCACCGGAATGTGGCTGAGCTACTGAAGAAGCATGGGAAACCAAAATACCACTCAAAGAGTGAATGGCTTGGATAGTCTGTGTGGTTGTATCCTCCGTAATATCTAGATGTTGTACTGGAGGTGGCGGAGGAAGGGGAGGAAGGGGAACATGTGGGCACCTGACTACTCTAACTACCCCTGGCCTATCCTGGGGCATACCTCCACCAACGCCTTGGAAGGGTTTAATGTCAAAGTAATTGACATGATGCCCTAACAAAAACTTAGCGTATAATTTTTTAATAAAGTAAAAAGGTACATCAAGATTATTGTTGGGTGATTTATCAAAAACCATACACCAATGATCCCCAAAAGTTATCTAATATGCCCCTACACGTGCACCATTTTATAGAAAGTTTTGGTTTGTTAACATTAACTAGAAAACCAGTGCGGGGGATAATAAATAAAGAGGTTATTTGTGCTTTTGTTATTTGGAGATTTTTCACATCATCATAAGACAATCCACATGCATAATATTCCCTCATAGTCTCTCACCATGAATGAAAGGCATTATGTTGGGAGGAGAGGGTTTCTACATTTGTAATTATTTTTGTCAATGTGGTTGACATAAGGGATAATCAAGGGATTTTCTTATAAACATCACAAATTCCCCTCAATTGCTCCAATTTTTCACCAATTAAGTCTTCAATTGATGGCTGCGGAGGTGGTGGAGTGTTTGGCATTTTTGCATTTTGATTCTCAACTGGTGGATTTTCATTCTCAACTGGTGGAATTTGTGCATTCTCATTCTCAGCAACCATAATGCCTGATTAAAGTTAAAAATAATTAATCTAATTAAAATTAGACAATATAAATGAAAATATTATAAAAATACCCTAGTTTTTAAAAAAAATCCAAAAAAACCCTACTTTTTAACAAAAATCTATAAAATTCTCTAATTTTTAATACAAATACATAAGCAACACTATTTTTAAATCAAAATCCATAAAAAATTTTTTTATCAAAATCCATAAAAAATTTCATTTTTTTAATCAAAATCCATTCTAAACTCAAAATTTTCATAAAAATTCAATCAAAAACCCTATTTTGAAAAAAAATCCACAAAAAACTAATTGAAATTATCCAAATCTAATTCAAAATTGAATCAAAGCAAATAAAAATCTAAAATATTACCTTTTCAAATCGGATATTGGCGAAATCAGATATTCGTTACACGAAGAACCTCCTCATTGTGTGCCCGCGGGTTGATTGACTATCAAATGATTTTAAAACAACCATAAATTTGTATATATATACTTTTTACAAATCGGATATCCGATTTGGATCGAATATTCAATTTGGAAAACTAGGATTGGCATTTGCTTTGGTGGTGTGTATTGACACCCAAGCCTAAAAAAAGTCAACTCGGTATTTTTTGCATTTTTGGGTCGATGAAAGACTTTTTTTTTCCTCATTGCCACTTTTTGGCCCACCATGATCCTACACATACTCAAGTATCTGTTAGTCTTTTCAAATGGTGAGAAAATTGTGGGAAAATTTCTTTTAGAATACCATAGGTCAACTATTTTCTTTTAAGTTGAATGCAAATTTGCATCTAAAGAATCTCATCTTCCACTTGATGGAAAGAAAAACGCTTTCTAGGTTTTGTTTGTTGGGTTGAAAAAATATTTGGGTGTCTTCGTTTTTCATATTTACAACAAATTTTGCATAATTAAGTGAAGAGAAAGACTTTCTTTATGAGAAAAGTCATTCCTATAAGGAAAATTCAACATTTTTTAAAAGTGCATAACTTTTGCCTTGAGTGTCAAATTTTCACAAATAAATACTTGACAAAAAGCTAGAAATGAGAAATTTCCATCTACAAAGGTCTTGATAAATAATTCTTTTTTTTTTGCCAGTTATTGTAGGTTGAAGCTGGTGGGTGATCCCACAATACTACTTTACAATTTTTGGCCAAAATGGACACTAAACTAATTTTTTCTAATTAAATTTTCACTTTTGGGCACTTATAGTAGCTAACCCATGAGGAATTTGAAGATGATGCAAACTAGTGATTTGTGAAATTTTGTTTGCAGATTCTAAATATTATTTTTTTCAAAAAATTTGGAATCATATTGCAGTTCTTTTTCCATCTCCTTCGAAAACTAGTTTTTTTCAATAAAAACCATTTTTAAGGATTGATACTCACCATATACAACATAACTTTCTTTCCATGAAGGATAGAATTCTAATTTTTTGAATTTAGATTTGTAACTACAATATCTAGTGTTTTCATTTGGTTTCATAGTGTTTTATTGAATATTTTTTCCTTAATCAAGTTTTGAAGTCAAACCAATTGTAATTTAGACATAGGCAGACTGTATACAATATAATTTTTTTTGTATGTATCGAAATTCTATTTTTTTTTGTTGGATCAAGCACTTCATATCTAGTGAAATAATATTTTTCAAAAAAAATTTGATAATTTGTTATTTTTCCACATGTGCAGAATATAGAGCTTTATTTTTGGTGAAAAACCTATGTTTAATCAAACTAAGAAAACAAATACATAATAAAACCAAAACATATTAAAACTATATTTGTTGGATAGTTCATTCTGAGGACTACCATCATCTAGTTGGGCCTGTGAAGTCAACTCTATTTTCATCCTCAACTTCAGCTTCGAAGGGAAAAATTCTGGAGATTTTTGGTGCCAGAGGATGAGAAGGGGGGTTTCAAGCGAACCTAGGTTTGAGCAAACCCACTCGAAGGTTCGCTCAAACTTGGGTTCGAGCGAACCCCCTCGGAGGTTCACTCAAACTTGGGTTTAAGCGAACCCCCTTTCCACAAACTTTTTCTTTTGTTTTTTTCCTAGGAAATGTGGGACCTAGCATTTAATGGGTTCGCTCGAAGGGGGGTTCTAGTGAACCCCCTTTGGATTCGCTTGAACCCCCAAAAACCAAAAAAAAATTCCATGGGGGCATTTTTTGCAAGTTTCCTTCCTCATGCTAGAATTGTAAACCAATTTTGTGGGTTTACCCTGGTACATGTGTTTTCTTCAATAGGCCTTAAATTTTTCCTCAGAGCTCCATTGTTTAGAAACAAATAGGTTTTGGAAAGGTATTGAAGATTAATACATAACTATAAGATTATTTATTGTAATTTTGGCCATTGAAGGCCTAGAAAGATTTGTAATATGATAAAAGTCTTGTAATCACACTAATCATAAAGTGTCTACTTTGTAATCTCTGGGGGTGATTTTGACTAGTGAAAAGGGGGGTGTCTCATGTGTATTATTTTTTGAAAATTTCTTTCTGGTTTGCAATATACTTTTCTACACTCATGGATATATCTATGCTTGTTGTTTTAACACCATATAACTATTTTGAATGGAAATCTAAGATGATAATCTATCTCAAAAGAAATGGATATCATTGTGTTACAATGGGACTTAAACTAAACCATAGGATGCTACAAAAAAGATAAAATGGTTTAATAAATGTGATGAAGCCTTTGGTACTCTATGTATGTTAATCTCTCTTGACCTTCTTTTTCACATTGAATTTTACACTACACCAAATGGAGCATGGACCACTTTGGAAATCCTCTTTGGTAAGCAAGATGAGTTAAGCGGTCATCAGTTGGAGAACAAACTCATAGGGTCAAGTCTTTCCAATTTTCACACAATATAAGACTTCTTCACAAAATTCAAAGTTGTAAGATGGCAAATAGAATAGTGTGGAATCAAGAAGGATGATAAAAAATGACCTTGAGTATCATTTTTAATATTTGTCTTACATATTTTGTATTTTTTTAGACTACATTTTATGCTACAAAATGTGCCCTAGGTTCCACCTATAAAATGTCTTCTTTAGATGAATTTTCTAGAGAACTCACTCCAAGTAGGGTAAATTCGTTCTAAGGGGTACACCTACGCCCTTTATGTTACATTTCTTAGTTATTAATTAGGGCACAAAAGAACATAAAGGGTCTAGAAAATGGGAGAAGAAATGAAAGAACCGAGAAAAAGAAGAAAGATCAAAATCCTACTACTTCAAAAGTAGATAATTAGACCTCTTCACCAAAAGGTGGATAACATAAGAAGGAGAAGGTCAGATGCTCATACTATAAGAGGCCTGACCATGATAAATATAAGTGCTTATAGAAACAAATCAATCATTTTTTACATATTCTAGAAATGAATAATCTTAAGGTGCCTGATTCAGTTAAACAAATTTCATTAGAAGGGTCTTCTAAAGAAACAAACAAAAGTAAGGGGAAAGGAAAGGGAAAGGCCCTAGTTTTTGTTGCTTCACAACAAAATTCTTAGATCATTGACTCAAGGGTTCTTCACACCACATAGCTTCTTTAAAAGATTATTACACCTCTTTAGATCCACGTTCTATGCCTACCATACTAACATTTGGGTGATGACACTCCTATTGAAGTGAATAGGAGAGGGTCTATTCATGTGGGTGAAGGAACATCCTAATATTTTCTTTGTATTCCATATTTATCAACTAATCTCCTATTTTTTTATCAGATCACTCACATAGGCTTTTGAAAGTGAGTTGAGTTCACACCACATATAGTGGTAATCAATGATTTATACATAATGGGTTTACAATTTTTGTGGTAAAAATAAATCATCAATCAAGACTATATATTTGTTCTCACTTTAATCCTAACTCTCCTTCGATAGTCTTACTCACTCATGTAGATGAGGTGAGTTATTTTTGGTATCAACAATTTGGCCACTTGAACTATTGTTACTTACAATAGCTCAATTAATAAGACTATATATTTGTTCTCACTTTAATCCTAACTCTCCTAGCTTGTTTGTTTACTTGATCTTTTCCTTGATGATTTATCTTATTGCACTCATTTTGATGACCTCTCAATGATGTCCCAAACGAAGGGATTTAGAGAGAAAGGAATGGGGGAATGATCATTATCTTTTATCTATTGTGCTTGTTGGATATTCTTGTAATATAACCTTGGTCATACGTGTTTTGTTTGGTTTGTAGGGAGAGTGTTTTAAATGTCTTGTTGACCACATAGGAAGGATTTCCTTTCTATGTTTTGGTTCAAGATGTTTGAGAGAGAGAGAGAGGGAGGGAGTGGGAGAGAGATAGAGGGAGGGAGGGTTAAGGGTAGAGGGTAGATGGTTTAAGGGTGGAGGGGAGAGAGATAGAGGGAGTGAGTGAGTGAGAGAAAGACCTGAGAGAGGGAGGAGGGGTAGGAGGGAGAGACTTGAGATAGAGTGAGTGAGTGAGTGAGAGAGAGACTTGAGAGAGGGAGTGGTGCTAGGAGGGAGAGACTTGAGAGAGAGAGATAAAGGAAGGGAGGGTTAAGGGTAGAGGGTAGAGGGTTTAAGGGTTTAGGGTTTAGGGTTTAGGATTTAGATTTAAGGGGAGAGAGATCGAGGGAGTGAGTGCGAGAGAGAGACCTAAGAGAGGGAGAGGGGGTAGGATATTGAAGATACTTGAGAGAGAGACATTGATGTACAATATCATTTTGTCAAACATATGGTCAAGCATGGCAAGGTGAAGCTAGTTAAGGTAGAGACTTTGATGAATGTTGTAGATCCATCACATACATTCAAATCACATCTTCCAAAACTTGATTTACTCTTTTAGTTTGTCCATCAGTCTCACTTTAATCCTAACTCTCCTTCGATAGTCTTACTCACTCATGTAGATGAGGTGAGTTATTTTTGGTATCAACAATTTGGCCACTTGAACTATTGTTACTTACAATAGCTCAATTAATAGGATATGTATTTAGGATTTCCTTCCATTCAAGTATTTGATGGAATTTTCCAAGGATGCATTCTTGGTAAGCATCCTAAGGAGAAATGTGATAATGGAAAAGCATGGATATCTACACATCTATCAAAGTTGGTACACAATGACTTGGAAAGATCATTTCTACAACCATATTCAATAGGGCTAGATATATCTTGAAATTTATTGATGAATTTTCTAGACACACTTGGGTTTACTTTCTTAAACAAAAGTCTGAGGTCTTTGAGAAATTTCAAAATTTCAAAGCTTTTACATAGAGAAATAATCTGAGAAGCTCATTAAGATTCTACATATAGATAATGAGGGTGAATATGTTAACATCAATTTGAAAAATTTTGTGCTTTAAAAGAAATCAACATGCAACACATATTTCCATACAGTCCTCAACATAATGTTGTTGCAAAATGAAAGAATAGGTCCTTAAAGGAAATAGAAAATCAAGTATGATTCACTCTAAATATTTTGCACCTCAATACTGGTTAGAGGCCATTAACAGTGTGTGTTACAACTAGAACTGATTTCCTCACAAAGTTTTGAAGAGGGTAACTCCTTTTCAAGCTTGGACTAGTTGAAAACCATAATTAATAAATTTTGAGTGTTTGGTTCTCTTATATTGGTCCACATTCCAGTAGAGAAAACATAATGCTATAGATCAACAAAGAAAGCCTTGCATATTTGTTGGGTATCTAGATGATTTCAAAGGTTATAAGCTTCTCCATCCCACCACTCATGAGTTGTTCATTGAGAAGAGTGTTCATTTTGAGGAGAGCCCTTCCAGTTCTTGTCCTACCACTTCTCCATCTGCCATCATATTGGAGACATTGCATAATGATAACAATTCTTCAAAGGATCTAAATCCTCCTAATACTGATGAGGAGTCTTCTTCCTCCATTTTAGATGGTGATAGTGATGATGAGGATCCACATTCCTCTCCTAGTCATAATTCAAAGGTTGATGACTCTCCTCCAAACACTCCAACCTCAACACCTCTTTGGTCTCGACAAACATTGGAGTCGATAGGTGATTAGGTTGGTGATCCATCAAACATAAGAAGTACAAGGTCACAAATTCAAACAAATTTCACATATTTTCATTGCTTTAGCTTTTGATCCATAATATTTTCATGAAGCTTCAAGCATCCCCAAGTGGGATGCTACAATGTAGGAAGAATTCATTTTCTTAGTAAGGAATCACACAAGCTGTCAAGTCCTTGATTCTTGTGAGAGCCACATGAGTTGTTGGGAGTCTTAATTGCATGAATCATTTTTCGACTAGAGTGCATGTGATCTATGAGTGACATCAAATCTTCACTCAATTCTTGCTTCTCAAAGAATCTAACAAAGGTCACCTACATAAAATATGATTGAAAGAGTGTCTATATGCTATGTGTTCCAGCTCACTAAAATCTATGGGTTATAAGTCACTACTCTCACCTAGTACATAAGAATAAATGCTAGATACCTAAACAACTCCAAATTGATACCAATGAAGAGTCAACAATAGTACTATAAAACCCTCTCATAATGATGACAAGGTAGGGTGATAATAGGTCCACTAAAAATATGTTTCACAATATTGTGCATGAATATTGATTATTTGTGGAGTACAATCAATCTCCATAAGAAAAGTAGGACCAAATATTCAATTGGGTGCCTAAAGTGTATCCAAATATTTTCATAAAATAGTCTTCCAAGAGATTAATATGAACTAAATAAAAAATAAATAAAACAATTATCGTGTAGGCCAATGACCTACCTTGTTGCTAGCTCTATTGGTCACTCAAATGAGGGTTATTTGGTTGACTATCCTAGGAAAACTCTAGGTTGAAGTTAATCAAATTGCTTTCAAAGGAACTACTTTTGGGAAAATGCCCAAACCGTATTTCTTTTAATTTTAATTATCTAGTTTTGGTTGAAGTAGTTTCAATCAAATAGACTTCAAGTGAAATAATGTCACTAGAATATTCATTGTCCATGTGTACACCACTTATTTTTGGGTGAAACCTATTTGATTGAAACTAATTTGATCAAAATCATGTTGCTTGAGATAAATTTATTGGTTGAAAGTGTGACACAAGTTTATACATTTACCCTTTGGGTGATCTCACATAAGTGGGTTACAATTACATTGAAAAAAATAAAATTGTGTGGGTGCTCAAAAAAATAATTGGAGGGGGTTGCTAGAAGGGGACTTCACTCAAACCCCATGTCGGGCATTTTTTTTGGAAAAAAAATGGCTTTGATTTTTTTTTAATTTTGTTTTTAGGGGGTTCTAATGAGCCTCCCTTCTAGCGAACCCCCCTTTGCTCGAAGGGGTTCTAGGAGGTTGGATTTGCTAGAACCCCCCTTTTTTGACCTAGTGCCCCCCTCCATCTACAATTTTATATAGAATTTTAGGTTTCGAGGTTAGGTTGAGGATCAAAATAGAATCAACTTGACAAACCCAACTGGATGATTATAGTCCTCAAAACAAGCTCTCCATCAAGTAAAATTTTAATTGTTTTGGCTTTATTATGTATTTTTTTAGTTTAATTAAACATAGGTTTTCATCACAAATCAAGCTCTATGTTCTACACATGTGGAGAAATAGTAGATTATTAAAAAAAATTCTAAAAAATATCTAGGTCCTTGGTATTGATGTCCTTGGTCCAAAAAAAAAATTGAGAATTTTGATACAACAGTGGAGATTGAATATTCACTTAGACATTTATTCAGTTCTGAATCTTCTAGGTCCATATGTAGATGCAGGTGCAGAGGTAACATAAGTAGGAGTAGATCCCCTTAGAATAGTATGGAATATCCACCAGTAGTGCAGTAGTAGATTCGGTTCGAGGTGCAACGAAATCCTGTCTTTTCTCATGCTGGCGGGTGGGGGAAAATGACTATTGAATTGGCTGGAAGGACATCAAATGCTATCGGGGGTTGAGAAAGGTGAGGGGCCCTTAATCAAGATAATCATCTTATGCTAGAAGTAGGAAAGAAGTTTCGATACAAAAAAAGTTATGTTATACAGTATACCTATGTCTAAATTGTAATTGGTTTGACTTCAAAACTTAATTAAGAAAAAAATATTCAATAAAATACTAAGAAACCAAATGAAAGTGCTAGATATCATAGATACAATTTTTTTAAAAAAAAAAAATTAATCCTTCATAGGAAAAAAGTTATGTGCTATACAGTGAAGATCACTCTTTAAAAATGGTGTTTACTATTAAAAACTAGTTATTGAAGGAGATGGAAAAAGAAATGCAATTTGATTCCAAATTCTTCTAACAATATATCTTTAGAATCTATAGAAAAAATGTCACAAATCACTACTTTGCATCATCTTCAAATTTCTCATGATTTAGTAGCTATAGGTGTTTGAAAGTGAATATTTAGTTAAAAAAATTCAATTCAAAGTCAAGTTTGGCCAAAAAGTGTAACCCACTATTGTGGGATCACCCCTCTTAAAATGGTCATATGAATGAACATTATGGACCATTAAATTCCATGTTAGATGTCTTGGTTCACACATGTGAGGTCATAGATCTAAACCCTACTCATGGATCTCAATTGTGTTGAACTTCCTATTAGGAATCTATTTTTCTTTATGTTTGGAACCTTTATTTGGAAAGGGATGGTGTTAATGGAGATTTTTTAGAGGTTGCTAGGCTATAGAGGTTCACCTTTGGTCAAATCCTTGTTACTGGAATTTAAAACTCATATTAAGGATGTTACAAGATGATTATACAATTTTGATGATCTATGATGTTCATTATGTGATAATAATAATTGATTGAGAGCTCCTAGATCACCTAGATGGATTAAAGTGAATTAAGTTTTCTCTTTAAATATAACACAATAGTGCACATGTTAATGAAATCTCATGCTCAAGTCAATACACAATGACTAGTTGGAAGGAGTTGACTTGGACCTAAAATCTAAATTTAAACATACAAGTTCTAGGATCATTTTCACACTTATGAAACTAAACTAGGTCAATTCCACACCTATAAATTTGACTTGAGATAGCATATAGATAATCATAGAATCAAGACTAATCCCTAGAAATATGCATAGATGGAATCCAATGAGGCTGAAAATATTTGCCAACTTTTATATTGAAACATGTCCTCGATACATTAATCATCACATAAGAACAACTTGATCAATATAAACCCAAATTGAAATGGAACAAAATGAATATACAAATTTCATGTTCAAGTGAACACATGACTAGTTGGAAGGAGTTGACTTGGATCTAAAATATAAATTTAAACATATTAGATTTATGGTCATTTTCACACTTATGAAACTAAACTAGGTTGATTTCACATCTAAAGGTTTGACTTGAGATAACATATAGATAAACTTAGGTTGAAGACTAATCTCTAGAAATATATGTAGATGGAATCCAATTTAAAATTTTAAATATTTAAACATGCCATATATATTAATCATCATATTAAGAACAACCCAATCAAAATAAATTAACATCGAAATGAACCAATATGAATATACAATTTTCATTGTCAAAATAATATTATAATTCTTATATAATAAATGTAAATATAAATAAATAATATAACTAAAAACTAAATTTTAAGTTTATCCAAAACTATTTTGACCCAAATTTTAATTTCATTCCAAACTATTTAGAATGAAAAGCACTTCTTTTGCAAAACTAGGGATCTTAAAATACCGTGGTTTGCCCAAAACTATGTGCAAAAGGAATGTTTACTTGAAGCCTAAGTTACGAAGAAATCAATGTTTGATCACACTATATTCCCTTGAACTTGTTAGGCACTGGGCTCATCCCTTACGATAAAGTTGAAGGCACTAATTGTAATCGAACCCCACCCATTAAAAATGCTTACAATTGTACCGCCACATCCTAGTGGCGTGAAGAGATGGCGACGCGTGCTCGAAGTGAGTACCGACACCATCTGCTCTGCACATAATCGATCATGAGGCCAGTACAAAAGTGAATTTTCGGAATCTAACACTGTGAACCTTGCTTCGTTGAAGCTGAGGTCCTTCCCTGGATTTTCTTCAGCTTTCATTCAACTCTGATGCTTGGTACTGGGAGCATTTATAGCAGAGAACTTGCATTTCTGGAGAGTCAGAGAAAACCTGGTAGATATGGCCAGCCTTTTAGAACAATTAGTTGGAAAGTGCAAGGAGTATGAGGCTTCACATGAGTTTGATAAAAAAGCCCTGATCGAGGCACTTGATAGAAATTACGAGGGTTTGCCGGAGGTAGAATCAAAATCAATGCAAGCTTACATAGCGCACTGCGCGATGCAGAATCAGTCGGAGCATTGGCGGCCTACAGTCCCATTGAAAGGGCTGCGGCCAATTCGAGCAAGGGAGCTTGAAATTGATAAGCACCATCAAGGCCGTGTTCTGTTCGGAACGCTGTGTGCTGATGCGTACATGATGGTGTGCATTACGACCATCTTAGAAGACCAGTATGGAGATGCTGTTCGACTTGCAATATACAATACATCCGTTTCCGGGATAGACACGAAAGGTGCGCGCAAGCTTTATCCCAAAGGCTCCAAGGTTGCGGTCAAACAGCCCTACTTCAAGGAAGGCTCCCAAGATGGTGCGCTCATGCTGCGCGTTGATAATCCTCAAAACGTCGAGATTTTGGCTTCCTTCCCAGCATATGCTGAAACTTTTTCGGGTAAGGATTTGCTTGAATGGCGCAGTGAAGGCAACAAATACTTCCGGGATAAGGATTGGAACAAGGCAATATACTATTATTCCAGATGTATAGACTTGGCCCTCTCGCGCCACAAAATTGAGCCCCAAGTACCAGGTGCTTCCAATATCCAGGAAAAAGTGAAGGAGGCTCTTCTGTATTCTTATTCTAATAGGGCAGAGGCAAAGTTGAGGTTGAAGGATTATGGGAATGCTCTACAAGACTGTGACAAGGCGTTAGCCCTTGATCACCACCACCTCAAATCCTTGTTTCGCAAAGGCCGTGCTTTCCATTATCTTAATGAATACAAGCTAGCTTGCCAATACTTTGATAGAGCTCTGGAGCTGTCCCCAACTGCCAAAGAGGTCCAGTTGCAGTATGAAAAATCTATGGAACTCAGCTCTCAGAACCAGCAAGGTAAGTTCGATCTCTCTCCCTATTTCATAAACGGTTGTAATGTGTCGGAGTTCAGCAATTATATTGGCCCGGTGCTGATTAAAAGATCAGTTGGGCGCGGCAGAGGATTGTTTGCCACTGACAATGTAGATTTTGGAGATTTTCTGCTCGTGGACAACGCCATTGCATTCAGCAGCACCGAGACAACAAGATTGAAAGGAAGCCCTGAAAAAGTCATACCTTCTATGATAGAATCGAAGACAAAACTTGTTCATCTTAAAGGGGATCTCGAGGCTAAAATCATTACCTCTGCAATGTCATCTGCGAGGATATTGCAGCAGCTAGAGTACCTTGCTGATTTAGATAAAATGAAGGTGCCACCCATGGATCTGTTCCGGATAAATAATGCCAGCTGGAATAACTACGATGTTTGCAATCAAGGTTGGCTGTTTGACCTGCATAAACGTGCAAAGCTAATGCGAAATGTGGGGTGTCAACTGCAAACTATTGAATCAAATGGTAACATGTCAAGGCACAATGAGCAATATGGTTTGTGGGTACTTCCCTCTTTCATCAATCATTCCTGTTGTCCCAACGCCAATTGCATTGTTGTGGGAGAAGCCATGTTTATCATTGCTGCAAGAAAAATTGCAGCTGGAGAAGAAATAACAATCCCTTACTTTGACAGTCTTTTGCCGTTGTTCGCAAGAGAATCGGGATTCAAGGAATTTAAGTGTGATTGCAAGCGGTGTATGTTAGAAAGATCCTTAGTAACAGCCGAAGGATCACCGTTGCAGGAAATTGCTAAACTTGTTTACCCCATCGACTCCACGCTATCTGATCTTGACTTGTGCAGAATTGCTATGCGAGTGGAGAACACCATAGCTGCCTTGACCACTGAAGAAAAGCAGATGATAAGAGCATCCTTTTTCCCACTCTATTACAATATTTTTGCGTTACAGCGCATTTATCCTTATGCCAGGACAACTTTGCCTTCTTTGAGGGAAGTCTTCGATGGCTTCCAAGAGGTTGTTCCAGGGAATTGTATATGCTTTGAGTTGTTTGCAAGGTCTCCTGTTTATGCCAAGAACGAAGATGAAACAGACAAGGTTCATTTTCAGAAGGCATTGGAAGTATCCACAGCGTATATGGGAAAGCACGAAGAAGGCGTTCTAAAAGCTGTATTGAACTCTGTTGCAACAAACGTCTTCAAACCTGGACTTACTGTCTTCGGCTTAACTGAGGTTAACTCGGAGCTGTAGCTATGGTTCTTTCTCAAAAATTGGGCGTGGAAGTAGATATTATATTTGATTTGTGAATCTGTGATAGAGAATATGAAAGTCTAGCATATGGTTAATAGCTTAGTGTTAACAAAATAGAGCTATACTCTGCTTTAGTCCCTTTCCTTTCTACGGAAGATGAGATACAAAATTACTCGTATTGTTCTATGTAAATGAACATAAATGATATTTCCTCAGTCTAATTTTGTGGTGGTGTTTCTCATTATGAAACAACATATGCATTTTTCTTTCTCATTAAATATTTTTTAATTTAACTTTTTAAGTACACACTTTCTGAGTTGGCGAGTAATTTAGTTTAGAAGATTTTAGTTATATTGAAAAAATATATTTGACTTATGAAGATATCTTTAAAGCAATGTTGAAATTATAAGTCTGATTTTTTATCTTCTAATTTTAGCAATTAGTTTTAAATTATTTAATAAATATATATCTAATATTGCAACTCCACATTTAATTTTATTTAATTGTTCAAAATATTTATATTCTTTTATAAGCTTAACTCATTATTAATTTAGAATAGTCTATAATAATTTTAAGTCAACACATTTTTTACTATAATCGTAAAGGAAGTTTTTAATTGAAGAAAGAAAGTATTTTTTAGTAATTATGTAAGAATTGAAAATAGAGAGATTGGATGAAGAAAAGCAATGGTGGCATCAACATTTTTAAAAAAATCTTTATTAGTATATATTTTTTTTTTGTGTATATTTGTATGTGTATGCACAGGGCTTAAATTTGATGGCCATATGACCGTATTTAGAGATTTTTGCTGTAAAATATAATCAAAATTTTAAGAATATTGTATAAGATGAAAGGAGAGATTCTGGATAGATTGTCAAATTTTATATAGAATTATAATGATATATATATATTTGATTTATATATAATTTTACTTACACTAAGGTATATCATAATGTTTTAAGGGCATCTTTGAATGGATAACCGTCATTAAAAAAATTGTTGATAGGCAAGGTCGACCATCAAATTTAAGCCTTGGTAGACACCAATCTATGAATGTGTTTTTAATATTTTATACATACATTCAAAACATAAATTTGCATTTTATTATAATAGTAATAAATAAAAATAAAACAAAGCACATGCAAAATGTCATCAAATTGGTATTAAAGAAAGATTATGTTCTCTTTGTTGATTCACTTGGCTTAATTTAACCAACATCACTCAACCTCGAATTTCTCTCTTCAGTGGAAAGAAATATTATTATTAGAGAATTAAGATGAAGAATTTTCTGTTCACAAGATATATGTGATTTAGTTCAAAATTATTTCTTTAAACTACCTAACTAAGTATGATATAATGTTTAAAAAGGATCTTATCAAGGATAATAGAAACAAAGATACAAAAAATCCTTCTTTTTCATACAACAAACAATGGACATGCCATTTTTTTTTTGGAGAAAATTACAATAGGAATTAGGTCTTAGAAAATATGGGAAAGCATAAAGATTATATTTCAATTCAATTTATTATAAATATTGAAAAGTTTTTGAAAGAGGAAAAAACGGGTTTTACGGGGACCCAAAACCATGAAGTTTACTAAATAAAGATAGAATCGTTAAAGACCCCAAAGTTGGAAAGGCTGTAAAAACAACAATAAAAGACCACAGCCACCAAAAAGGCTAGCGAAGGCCACAGAACCAATAAACCAAACAAAAATCCAGCAACAGCTAAATTTGTGTCTTGAATAAATCTGCAGTCTCAGCTTCTAGTTCGTTCATATCCTGAACCCCCCTCTTTAAGATTTGAACCATCTGGGTAGTGGGAGGAACTTTCGTTTTGAGATTGGCACAAGTCCTTTTCGAAATACCTTGGTCCTCATTCTTTCTTTCTGTGTTCTCTTCCAAGTCAACAACCAGCGAACCTTGTTGCATTTTTTCCAGCGTTTCAGACATAACATTGATAATAATGGCATTGTGCCTAGCCATTTTATGGTTTTGTTCCACAACAGTTTTCAAGTTATTTTTAATTTTAACCATTTCCTCTTCCAGAGACTTGTACTTTTCCTCAATGTTACCTCCTTCCTTTCCAATACTGTTCTTATTTTGTTTCCCTTCTTTGTTGCTGATAGCAACCAACTTCATTTCTAGCTCCTCATATTTACTATACAGAGCCCTATTTCTTTGATTAAGATCATTAATTTCTTGATAGGCCCATTTCAAAACCCTAAAAAATGTCACTGATGCCATTTCTTGCAGAAGCCAGAATGTCACTAGACTGAACTCGGTCTAATATGAGGTTAACATCACCCGGGTTGGGGGAGCTAGGAAATTTGGTACCTTCAAATCTGAAAGAGGCAGGAGGGGAGGGCATAAAATTTCTACTAGCTTCAGGGTTCTCGACTTTTTCTTCCAAGGAGTCCGCAAAATAGGAAACCAACTTGTTGGTAGGGGAGCCCTTAAGAACATGATTCTTTAAGGGGACAGAGCAGTTGGGGTGGGTCTCGGGGTTAGCTTTAGTAGGTTGGGGTTTTTTAGACTAGGTTTTCTTACCAGACATCTTAGAGGACAGGTGGGCTTCAACAATTCTCTCCTGGTTAGGTTGATTCTGTAAACCCCCACTATCCGTGTCATAGTCCTTAGATGTCATGGAGGCAACAAGTTTAGATAAAGCCGACATACTTTGATAGTGTTCATATATTAACCTAATAAGCCTAGGGTGAAGAATTGCGTATCTCTTGGGATTTTTCTTATGGTCCTCAAGGCTATTACACAATGAACATAATAGGCAGTGAGGCAGAGAAATCCGTACCTTATGGAAAAAGTGGTTAAGAATGGCAAAATGATGACCATACACTCTGGTAGATCTCTAGTCCATTGTGATATACTCCATTATAACACGAAGTACCTTTCTCCATAGCGCCTTGATGGTGTCAATTTCAAAGTAGCTATTAGAAATTTTAACCAGTGTCAATTTTCAAAAGTTAATTTTGAAAATTTATAAATGATATGCTTTGGGTTAGTATATTTATTATTTATCTATGTATTGGATGTTTTTAATCAAATAAAGTCTCATGGAGATACATTAGAATATCAAATAGTAGTGGAGAAGTTATTAAGAAGTTTATTAGTAAGTTTTAATCCAATTATAATTACCATAGAATAGTACAAAGAACTTCTTGTGATTTTTTTTATTGAAGAGATTATGTGAATTTTATAAATTTATGAACAAATAATAAATATAGGAAAAAATATGTTGTTGCAAAAATGGTTACCGTTGCACCAAAAGATCAACCTGTTAATGCCCAATACAACCGCCAGAGTTAATGAATCCATGGGAGGAAATTAAGCCATGCCATGAACCTGAACGTTGCATTGCATAGCACAAGGAGACCAAGGCAACACACCTTGCAACAATCCCCCCGAGTGCAAGCAATGGGTTCAAACCTATGACCTATGCTCTAATACTAATTGTTGCAAAGACAATTGATGTTGCACCAAAAGATCCACCTGTTAATGCTTGATACAACTGTTGGAGTTAAGGAATCCATGGGAGGTAATTAAGCCATGTCACGAGCCTAAACGCTACATTACACAACACAAGAAGACCAAGGGTGCACACCTTGCAACATATATCTCTAATATAAGAATTCAAAGAACAAGTATCACTAAAGGGAGAAAGTGTAAGAGGAGTATTGAACAAAGGTTATCATTGATGTCAAAGGTGTGTCAAAGATTAGAGATGGTACTATATTTTTTGAAGACTAGTGAGAACTAATTGAATTTGTACTAACATACATGTATGTGTTGGTAATTATACACATATCATTTTGAGTTGCAAAGATTTGCAAAAATATACATTACTAGTCATTGAAGAGTGTTTGTGTTTTGGAAGTATCACTAAATCAAGAAAGATACATTATCAATTTGTTGAGGAGTGTTTCTCTTCCAGAAGCATGGGTGATTGTTGTATTCTTATAATATCATTCTCGCATCCATTCATTGTGATAGAGGTGATCCAGAAGGTTGTACGCGAATGTTTTAGTTTAGTGTTTATTAGGTCTACTTTGTGGAGGCATTGTAGGCTCTATGATTTGAGATGAGAGTATGTATACACTTGTTCTATCTTATTCTTGAGTTTTCAAAGGATATGTTCAATGCAAAAAGATTGAAGTGAATAAAGGTTCTTTGTATCTATATGTCAACCAGTTGGTGTTCGAGACATGTATAGTAATGGCTAGTAACATGTGTTATTTAATTCTACTGTATGGTTTTAAGATAGGACTTGGTTAAGGCTCTTATGGTAGCACATGACATCATGTTATTTTTATAACAAGTTTGATTTTAGACTGACATGTTACACGTTTCATGAAAATTGAATTTAGGTCCTCCTTATGTCATCTTGGTTATTTGTGCATCCTTGGCCAAAATGAAAGAGTGTTAATGCATGTATATATTCCTTAGTTGCATGGATGCACAATGCAAAGTATAATTATGTAGGAGGTGGGTGATCCCACAATACTAGTTTGCAATTTTTGGCCAAACTGAATACTGAATTGATTTTCTCTAACTAAATCTTCACTTTTCGACACCTATAGCGGCTAAACCATGAGGAATTTGAAGATGATTCAAACTAGTGATATGTGGCATTTTGTCTAAGATTCTAAATATATTTTTTTCAAAATTTTTGGAATCATATTGCACTTCCTTTTCCATCTCCTTTGAAAACTAGTTTTTTCCAGTAAACACCATTTTTAAGGAGTGATGCTCACCGTATACAACATAATTTTTTTTCCATGAAGGATAAAATTCTATATTTTTTTAATTTAGATTTGTAACTAGGATATCTAGTGAATAGAATTGGTTTCATAGCATTTCATTGAATATTTTTTCCTTAATTAAGTTTTGAAGTCAAACCAATTATAATTCAGACATAGGCAAACCGTACACAACATAAATTTTTTTGTATGTATCAAAATTCAATTTTTTTTGTTGGATCAAGGACATCAATATCTAGTGCACTAATATTTTTCAATTTTTTTTTGGATAATGTGCTATTTTCCACATGTGCATAATAGAGAGCTTAATTTTTGATGAAAAACCTATGTTTAATCAAACTAAAAAAATAAATAGATAATAAAACCAAAACATATTAAAATTATATTTGTTGAATAGCTTGTTCTGGGGAATACCATCATCCAGTTGGGTCTATGAAGTCTCCTCCATTTTCATCCTCAACTCGAGCTTCGAAGGGAAAAAATTTGGAGATTTTTGGTGCCATAGGGGGAGAAGGGGGGAAAGGGGGAGGGGTTCAAGTGAACCCAGGTTCGAGCAAACCCCCTTTGGAGGTTCGCTCGAACTTGGGTTTGCTCAAAGCAAGGTTCAAGCGAACCCCCTTACCACAAAATTTTCTTTTGTTTTTTTCCCAGGAAATGAGAACTATGGTGGGACCCAACATTTAATGGGTTCGATTGAAGGGGGGTTCTAACGAACCCCCTTTAGATTCGCTAAAACCAAATGTTTGTTGGAACCCCCAAAAACCAATTTTTTTTCCATGGGGGCATTTTTTTGCAATTTTTCTTCTTCACTGGAATTGTAAACCAGTTTTGTGGGTATGCCAAGGTATAAATTAAAGAGAAGGTAGTGAATATACAAGGAGATTATCTTGCAAAGATAGAGGGTTGCAACCCATATTGTGCACCAATATCAAAATATTATATGAAGTGTGGAAGAGTGTTTGTAGTAGAGGAAAAATAATGTGTTATCAACTTGGTAAATTTTACACAATCTAGGGGTGTACCAAGCTAAACAGTCCTCTTGACATTACAAGCCTACATTAAATTATCAACCAAGGCACATAAACTTATGATGGTACTCCACTATATGTGTCTTCACAGGCTTGTACTAACCTAAATTACTCTACTCAAACTTATTCAAACTATTCTATCTTGCTAGAATTAATAGAATTGTAAAAAAAATGAAACTAGTTACAGAACCTAGTGGCTATGGGTACGTGTAGCATAAGCTGTAGGTGATTGCTAAAAATATGTGAATGCAAAATCAATCTAAAACTATTTAAAATGATAAAATAGCCAATCCTAATCTTCAAAGAACTATGATCTAACTCTGTTCATGAACATTCATGACTTAACTAACCATAAACCATTTTCTTGCAATGTATGTGTAAGATAAAGAAAGAAAAGTTAATGAAAGCACATAAATAACTAAAAGATAAATGAAGTGATGAACAATGCCTGAGTGGTCAGCTCAAAATACTTCCTCACTTAACTAAAAAATAAATCTAATTTATATTCTCATACATCCATGAATCATACGACACCATTCATTGCACAACACCAGATATCAGACATAATCCTTCTTCAGATTTTATTTCATAACTTCATTGTAACAACATGTCTTTGGATAACTGAAAAATGGAAACTACTAAATGATAAGAGCTTGTATTGATCAACTAACTAATCTATGAGCTAATCACCCGACTTTATACGAAATGGGGAGAGTCTCATTTGAACTACCAACTAACTAACTAACAACAATCATAAATCTCACTCCTAGATATGAGGAGGTGAAATAATGATTGACTTATTCATCTAACTAGAAAAGAGACCTATTTAGATAAGGACAACTTGCATGTGAAACACATGGGAAAACATCCAACATTCAAGAAAAGATATCTTCAAACATTTATTTCTTCTATAATGACCACATTTAGCTCCATAGTTTCCTTCACTTTGATTGGCTTGAACTCATTAATCCCTTGTTCTTCTACTTGGTACTTGCTACAAATACTCCTTCCTTGCCACCATGTACTAAACTAAAAAATATATTAATTCATCCGACATGCATATGCAACTAACTACCATAATTAAATCATAGCATTCATTCACATGCATTCATATTCATATTTAATGTACATACAATTCTACGAATAATTTCACCATATTTCATTTCCATAAAATGGGTTCAAGGTGGCAAGGTATGTATGATAGGATAACATATTATGGTGGTATTCTCTGATATATACTTAAAAAACATAAATAAAGTGTCTTAAAAGTATATGAAAAGAAACAAAAAGATACTAATAACAAAACCCATCATTCCCCCCAACTTGTCATTTTACCTATCCTCAAGCAAAAATATCAAACTAAATCACCTAGGGAAGAAGATTATAAATAAAGTAATCTACCTAAGAGCCATGACTGTGTTATCTCTATGTCCTTGTTTGAGGTAGAAACCATTGTAGCATGCAAGTATGTTCATCTTATCCAATTTTGCACCCCTATCCTGATCAATAACCTGTCTAACTTCCAATGTGGAATTGGATGAAGTAATATAGGAGGGTGGTAAGTCAATGGAAGCCACTACACTCCCCTTATTCCTGAGATCTCAATATACTTGTGTAACCTTTAAAACATGTTCATTAAATTGTAAAGGGAGTGAGGCTCCTTCCTTTGCAATTTTGGAGTCAGACTATCCCATCTATTCCTCACATATACTAGGCAGTTTTGAAGAGTGGTTGCTACCAACTGTTGAATCCTTCTATAATCCTTGAGTCTTAGGCCTATAATTATTTTCCCTGGCCCATTGTGAGAAAGGAGTCTTAACCACTGAGTAATGACTATATCAGGATTCATTACTTCCTTTCTAATTTGCAGTGCCATTGTTTTCTCCTTTTCTTCATACTTCTCCATTAACTCTCCACTGAGCTATTCATTTCTAAAGTAATATGCAAGAGCTCTCACTTGTAAATCCCCAAAATAGATCAAGGGATTCTAGTCAGTATCCTCTACGATCACATAATTATGTAAATAATATTCGCATAACTAGTCTTGCTCCTCCAAACTGATTTTATTGAAGAAAGTGAGAAAATTGTGTTTCTTATCCAAAGCAAAGGGTTGGTCATTAAAAAACTTATTGAATTGAAAACTGAGAAAATTTTCCTTTAAAAATAATGCTTATACCCTAGACAAAGGTCTACTTACAATTATTTGGATAGCTCTATCAACCACTTCTTCTAGTTTCTCCATTCTTTTCAACTCCAAATTCTTAGTTTCATTCAAAAATTTCTTTTATTTTTCCCAGTCCTCTTTTTCTTGCTTTAATTGAGTAGTATTTTTCATCAATTCAAATCCCAAAGACAAAGTAGTATGGTAGGCTAGTGTTTTTGCAACAGGGGGTTGTAAATTCAAATTAGTTTCAATCCCCATTTTACCTTAACCATTTGTACCAATAGGTCTAATTTATTTTCATGGCCATAGGTTTGTACTTTTTCTTCTAGCTCTTTGATCCTCATTTCCTTTTCCTTATCTTTTTGTTCATACCCTTGTACTTGTTCTTCCAATTGCTTTATCCTGTCAAGGGCTTCCTAAAGTTCCTTTCTTATGTTTCTATCCTCTAGCAACTCCTTTTCTCCTTCAAAATTTAGAACATCATTGTCATTACCTGTGGCATAAAAAACTTCTATAAGAGAGTCACTGGGAATTGTCCTTCTGGTCTTCTTGGCAATAAAAGGATCCTCTGAGTCAGAATCAAAGAAAGATGATGATATATATCTTTTCCTCCTAGTAGTTACATCAAAATTTTCACTATGAACATTTTCAGGGTCAACTCTTTCCCTATCTGTGTCTGTATCAATCATCATTGGAATATGATATTGTTGTTCCTCAACCTTTCCTTTTGGAAACGGTTCCTCCAGGTCCTTATTCTCAACTTTCTATCTTCGTATTCTTCTTGAGTGGTGGGGAGTAGTGGTTTCCTATGTAACTTTACTCTCCTTCCCCCTTTTACTCCTCTTTGTCTTACCTTCATCCTCCTCCCTCACAACATTATCCCACTTAATAGGTCCTTTCCTCTTCCTTTTTCCTTTTGAGGTCGTTGATGTAGTACTTCTTCTAACTCTAGGGTTTCTAAAGGATGAGGGTTCCTCTATTTCAACAACTAGCATATCATGTCTCTCGGTCTCACTTTGGCTGCAGGTAGGTGAAGAAAATGGTGCAATAAGAGAATCCTCTCTTTTTGGTTCATCTTGCTCAAGCTCAAATTTTGGTTCAAGATCAGGTAAGGGTTCATCTTCTACTTCAGGTGCCTCAAGAAACTCAGCAATTTCCTTACAATTTTTTAAAACTTCCCAATCAACTTGGGGATGTTGAATTCTCAAACTTCTCTTAACTAATAAAGTTATCAGACAATGGTGAGACAATGTAGTATCGACTTACCTCCTCTGATATATTCAAAGGCCATTCTTTTCAACATGTTGTATAGAAAATCGGGTACATTGATAAATTGATCATGTTGTAAATGGTTCAACAACTTAAAATGAACAGTATACAATAGATTATGGTAGCCATAACAAGTAAGGTATTTGATAATATAAGCAACACATTTCCCCCAAAAGAATGGAAGGGAAATTCTTTTAGTACCTTGTGACGTCAAATCCAAGTTCTTTCTCCATTCACAAAATGCTTCCCTCGCTACTACTGCATTTGCACGAGTTAGGTACTTGGCACCTATGCGAGGTAACCCCGTTACTTGGGTGATTACCATTTATAAGCCATCCACCACCAATCCTTTTATTGTTGCTTCATCATACTTCAATGTGGTTGTAAAATCCCTGAACATCTCATTATCATATTCTGTCAAATTTATAAAATAGTCTAGCCGCCCTACTCTGGTGAATAGAGGTATAACCATCGTATCCTCTAATATTTCTTTGTGAGAAGATGATTCTCTAAAAATTACATCACCTTCCATTATTCTATCAATTCTCGTAAACTCAAGAAGTTCAAATTCTGCAAATTCAACCTTAGCACCTAAAAACCCTTAAGCTTTCGCTTCTCCAAATGTCTTCTCTATACCTGATACTCACAATCCTTCTATCTTAGTTCAATCGAGCATTCAAATTCTATACCTTAGCTCATCTCAGGGAAGAAATCATAGTTATTAGAAACATGGAGAAGTTTTTCTAGTTTTATAAGGATGGTATTAATGCAGTCTGACAAACTTGGGTGGAAAAATAAAATAAAAATTATAGCAAAAATTATAAGAATGATACCCCTCCCCCCAACTTAAAGTGAGGTGACTGCACTTCATGCAAAATTGGGTCAAGGTGATAGAATAATGATGAAAATAAAAGGTGATAAAATTTGCATGTGTAGGTTAAATAATGAATAATAATGGATGCAAAAAGAAAGATTTAATTAGATGAAGTTACCTTTTATAAGTGTGAAATGGAAAGAAATACTCGACGCAGTAATGAATTGAAAAAGGCACATAACACAACATACAAGTGATGTGGCGTGCATTGATTGCATATGAGTTGATGAAAAGTGGTAGTGGTACCATCAACATGTTCTTTACTAGAAAGTAAAGGGCACATGTGTGCTTTAGAATATTTCACCAGAAAAAAAAATTTAAATCCGCCAAGTGATTGTAGCATGCATGCAATGGGTATTGCCATAGGTACGCAAAGCACATGGCCCAATTGAAATGTGAATGTCAGGTACTAGGTGATCAGGTCCTGAGAAATCAAAAGTAAAGATCCCTCTTAAGTGAGAACATTGTCATTATAGACATCGTGGAGTGTGTGCATGTGATTTAAAGAATGGAAAATTAGGCTTGGGTAATCTCAGAGGTGGAGTTGTGTAACTCAACCTATGTACTACCAGACATGGTGGGTACATCACTTCCTATTGGAACATCATCCTGTTTCCAACATTCATAATCAACTAAACTGTGTACACCATATTCATCCATCAGAGATAGGATGAAATCATCATACTCAAGTGGTTTCTTGTACAATTTGAGTCTATGTCCATTAACCAAAAGGGAGAATTTGACCTCATCAATAGTTTGCAGCTGAACTGCACCATTAGGGAAGACCTTCTTGATCTCATAAGGTCCTAGCCATCCTGATTGTAATTTTCTGGAAAATATTTATACCTAGAATCATACAGAAGTGCCTAGTCACCTACAACAAATTCTTTAGTCTTAATTTAGTAGTCACGCCATTTAATTCTTTATTTATGGATAATCTATGTATGATGCAATGCTTGCAATCTGATTTAGTCTAGGGCATTTAAATGTTGTAACCATTCTTTCTAAGATTTTGTTAAGTCCATCCCTAGGACAATTGTTGTACGTAGCATTTTGTATTCAAACTCAATATGTAACACTATTGTTTTTCCATAAACCGACTCATAAGGAGTAAACCCTATAGTTGTCTTCTAGGTAGTTCTATATGCCCAAATAGCTTTTGGAAATATGGATACCCAATCTCTCCTATGAAGTTGTACTATTATTGTCAGTATATTCTCAATCTCTCTGTTGGTGACCTCAACTTGTCCATTTTCTTGAGGATGATATGGGGTAGATTTCTTATGCCTTATTTGATATTCCTTAACTAGCTGAGCTATGAGGTCTAATGTGAATTGTGGCCCTTGATGATTCATTATTTCCTTAGGAACACCATACCTAGTGAATATTTCCTCACATAGGAATTTGGAAACATTGCCATCCTTGGCAAATTGCAATGCCTTTACTTCTACCCATTTGGTTAAGTAATTAGTACATACCAGTATATATTCTTTGTTATTTGAAGTGGGTGAGATAGGGCCAACAAAATCTAGCCCCATTTGTCAAAACGAGCTAATGATATTTGAGGTTGTAGTGGAATCTCATCACTTCTTGTAAGTCTTCCCATTATCTGGAATCTATCACAACTTCTAGTACACTTAACAAAATCTTTGTGGAGAGTTGGCCAATAATATCCTATTGCCAATATTTTAAAAGTTGTCCTCTTGGCTATAAAATGTCCACCACAAGGTTCATCATGGCAGGATTTCAATATCTCAAGCACTTCATCCTCCCTGATACATCTTCTCAAAATGTTATCTAGACTAGTGTAGAATAAGAATCCAAAAATCCAAGAATAGGGAAAGCATTTATGAACTATCTTTTTTCTCTAGGAGAGAAGTAAGTTGGAACTTTCCCTGCTACCAAGTACTTAGCTATATCAACATACCATGGATTATGTATAGTTAAGCCAAATAAATTCTCACTAGTGAAATAATCATCATATACTCCTTCATTAGATATCGTGAGCAATCTAGACAGAAAATCGACAACCACATTAGCTTTTCCTAGTTTATCAACTATGGTTTTATCAAATTCTTGTAGCAACAAAAACTACCTTACAAGTCTTCCACCTACTACTGGCTTATTCATCAAGTATCTAATTGTTGTATGGTTTGTGTGTATGAATACTTGATAACCAGTAATGTAGTGTTTGAACTTGTTAATGACATAGACAATTGCAAGCATTTCTTTCTCTGTCACAATATAGTTCAATTTTGCTCCCTACAGGTTTTTGCTGATATAATATATGTCATACTCCTTATTTCCCCCTTTCTATCCTAGGGAGGCTCTAATTGAAAAATCTGATGCAATCAATGTGAATGTGAAATGACAATGTCCAATTTGACCTCTCAAAATCGGTGCATTAGTCAAGGCTATCTTTAAATTTTCAAAGGACTACTTATAGTCAGGAGTCCAATTAAATTCAATATCCTTTGTCAACAAAGTAAAAAAAGGTTCAACCATTTTACTATAATCTTAGATGAATCTTTTGTAATAACCTCAATTTCCAAGAAAGATTCTCACATCCTTTTTTTTCTAAGGGATAGGTAGTGTAGATATGATCTCAATCTTCTTAGGGTCAACTTGTATTCCTGCACTAGTAATGAAATGTCCCAAGACAACGCCTTTTGTCATCATCATAAAATATTTCTCATTTCTCAATGATAAATTATTTTCAGTGCATCTTTTCAATACTATTTCTAGGTTTTGCAAAGCCTGATCAAATGTTTCACCAGATATAGTGAAATCATCCATATAAATCTCCATCTTATCATGTGCAATATCAGAAATATACTAAGCACTTCTCTTTGAAATGTGGCTAGAGCATTGCACAAATCCAAAGGTAAAAAAAATATGAATAGGTACCCCAGGGATAGGTAAACGTGGTTTTATCTTGATCTTCAGGTGCAATCTTAATTTGCTTATAACCACTAAAACCATCAAGAAAGGAAAAATATTTCTTCCCTACCAAAAAATCTAAAACTTGGTCAAAAAATGGCAATGGAAAATGGTCTTTCCTGGTGGCAGTATTGAGTTCCCTATAGTCAACACAAAATCTCCATTTACCACCATTTTTAGGTACTACAACCAATGGTGAAACCCATTCACTGTCTGAGATAGGATATATGAATCCTGCATTCAAAAGCTTTTGCAGTTCAACTTTTACAATTTCTTTAAGGGATGGATTCATGTGCCTTTGTGGTTTCCTTATGGGTCTATAGCCATAATTGATGTAAATCTTGTGCATGCATAAGGAAGGATCAATGGCTTTCATATCATTATAATCCCATGTAAAAGTTGTTGCATGTGCATACAACACAACATGCAAGGTTTTTTTCTATTCATCAGTCAATGCACTATTAACATTCAACACCTTTCCAATCTTGACCTCTAATTGCATAGACATGTCTTGTACAGAGGATAGATCAAGGCTGGGTATTATTGGCAAGAATTGCTTGGGTAACAAAGTATGGATTATCTAGGATACTTCTTGTGAGGACTGGTGGGTATTATACTCTCCAAAGGATCTTGTAAATAGGATAAACAACCTTGCTACTATGGGTGTGTTCCACAATCATTTTGTATGATATGAGCTATCAACTTATCCTCATCTTGAATATCCAGTAGAGGAATACACTCTATGGTCATTAAGGTCTGAAATGAATAGCTGTCCTCATCATCTAGGTGTGGTCAAATGGTATTTTCAAGGTTTTGATGTGGCTGAGCTGGTGGATAAAGTACTAGATTCTTGGTTACTATTGTATTGGATATGATCATTTCTCCTGACCTACAACCTATAAATGCATCGGTTGTGGCTAACCAAGGTCGACATAAGATTAGTGGATAACTAACTAGATTAACTTTGGGCCGAAATACTATAAAGTTAGCAAGGTAATCCCAAGAATCTAATGTAAGGACAAGGTCCTCAATAACTCCTTCGAGCTTCACTATATACCTATCAACTAATTGTAAGACTTTCTGAGTAGGCCTAAGATTGGCTATTTTTAGTAGTCGCATGGTATCCTTGGTCATCACATTACTTACAACACCTAGGTCTATCAAAGTATTCTTAATAAGAGTCCCATTGATTTTTAATGTACACTACTAGACTACTAGGATTTGTATATTTGGGAAAAATTATATTTCCCAACATTATATCAACAAGATTACCCAAAACATGAATCAAGTCTGTGGGTCATTTCTCTTCCTTCTTGGCTTCTTAATTAAAATATCTCTAACAGTCTTAGTATAGATGGGAATATCTTTGATAGCTTGGATTAAAGGGATTTTAATAGTGACATCCTTCAACTAGCTTGAAAGGTCTGTTTCAGCCTATGTATGTTTTTGTTGGATAACCAAACATTCAAGGATGTTGAGAAATGGTGCCTCAAATGTACTAGTATTCTAGCCTCTACATTGTCAAATAGACAGTTGAATATCAGTAGAACAAAGTTACTAGTATGATCAAAATCTTGTTGGCAAGAAATGGTTTGTTAGTTACATTGTTGGGTTTCAAGTTTTTCTAGCTTATGTGGCGGTGTTCTAAAGTTTTATAACCTCCTAACTTAGCAGCTTTGAGGTTATCTTTGTTGTCAGCATGTTGTGGGTTTTTAGAACTTTGTAACCTTCGACAAGAGGTTTTGAGGTTTGATTTTTTAGCAACTTAGCGATTGGAGTAGTATTAGGGTGACTTGTTGTTATTGATGAGACTCAAAGTCATGTTTCCTCGATACTTTGATAAGAATATTTTAGCGTTATGTTCCATCAATGGGAGTTGATCATTTTAGTGGGACTCTACCTTGAGTCGCCTCGATGGCTCGATGGAGCATATAAAGGAATCCTATCGGAGGGACTTCATGATATTGAAGGGACCTTGGGTTAAGTCCCTTCGATAGGCCAATAAGCCAATGGATGTGGGTACCACTTTGAGAGGTAAAGTGAATATTGAAGGGACATCCTAATATCGAAGGGAGATAATATATAGTGTCCTAAATAGGGCGATGTATTGTTTCTTTCTTGTTGGTGTCTTGGTGGGACCTGATTGGTGTCAAGTTGGAAAGTGGTAATTGGTTGGCCGGTTGACTTGGTAGGTGTTGCAAACATCAAAGTGACTTGGTGATTTTGAAGGGAGTATGAATGAAGTCTCTTCGATGGTCTGATATAGCAAATAGTTAGACTGTTTACTGCAGTTGCTCACTAGAAGTTGAATAAAACCATTTCCTATTGGTTGAGAACAAATGTTATAAAATGTTGAACATTCTGCAATGAGAGACAAAGGGAAATAGAATAGTGTTATGCTGTCGGATTCTCTCCAGAATGGAACAAGATGTAAATCTCTTGTAAAGGCTTAGAGCCTATAATTGTATTTGTAACTATAATTTTTTTTCTAAATAATATAATGGAAATTTGGGCTTTTAGAGTGTGGGGTTTTTTACCCAAAAGGTTTTTCCCCATGTAAATCTGCATGTTCATTTTTTCTATTCCATCTTTCATTTTTAATGGTTCTGCATAATTGAGTTTGTTTAATGGTGTTATTTGGAACTAGTATAATTAGCATTGACTTTTCTCTAAGAGTCAATGTGAGAAATGAAATATGTCTAATTCCACTTTGTGGCATAGTAGTTTGTGTCTTTGAGGAAATATGATGAAATAAAAGCTACCGAAGGCAATATTGATCTTGGATGTTTCTTTCTGAGATGATTTAAATGTCCCAAGTGGTATCAGAGCTTTTTTTTTGGACTTTTTTTTGCTTTCTTATTCAGGTTTGTGAATTGCATGTACTTGCATGTGTGTTGCATGTACTTTCATGGAATCGCATGTGGCTTGCATGTAAGAATTCTTGGTGTTTTTGGTTTTGGGTATTCCTTCTGTGAAGATTTCTTAGTGCAGCAGGCTTGAGGAAATATAAAGGAATTGACTAAAGGATTGATCCTTTGGTGAGTAGAAATTCTTGCTCTTTTTGTTTGAGTTCCAAGGACAACGTGTAGTATGGAATATGGAGAAACCTTAGTTGGTCATATTGAAATGATGTGACCTGAAGCTCATGAGTTGGTAGTGGTATAATCTTGATGCATGGGGTGGAATATGTTTACTCTATGGTTGTGTTGTAGCAAAGATTTCATATTGAATTTTTGTTTGAGGGGATCCCTAATGATATGGAGAAGCTTGGGTTGTTTCTTAGCTATGAAGAAATTTTCTTATGCTGGGTGTTTTTTCTTGGTATTGGAAGGCATAACTTTATGTTACCCTGATGGCATGTAGGCTATAGAGTTGATCATTGGATGGTCTGGAAGCTTCTGAAATAGCATGTCTCTCTCGCAGATGCATGTGCATGTTGGTGGTTTTAGAGATTGGCTTGATATGGGCCTAGAGTTCCTAAGTTGTTGTTTCCTTTTAAGGATGTGTTGTCCTTGCATCGCTCAAATCCATGTTTTTTTATTTGAGGATTTTATAGATTTCCATTTAAAGAATCTATTGTTATGCATATTCATGATAATCCTTTATTTTGGTTTAACTATTATGGTGTTTATGTTTCAGACTTTTGAGTCGTCTAAATGTGAAGTGGATATGGGTGTGCATGGGTGTTCTCGAACACAGAGGTTTTACAGGTTTTACATGGTCAAGAAAAAAAAATTATGATTTTGTGGAGCTGTTGTTAAACTATTTCTAGACCCTGGCTTTTGGGGAGTTGCTGGATGAGATAGTTGCAATTCTGCATGCATGCATTTTGCATGGTATGAGGAGATGTGATTTCTTCTCTGCATGGGAGTGTTGGTCATGATTAGTCACTCAGCATTTCATGTGGTGTTGCTTGTTGGGTTCTTAGACTATGGTGCTCGAGTTGTGGACATGATTGGAAAATTGGATTTCGACCTGATTTGGTGTTTGAGTCATGTCTATGTGGTTATTCTCTTTTAGATCTCTTCGTTGATGTTTCTAGTGAAATGATGGGTTTTCATGTTTAATGTGATTGATCTTAGAGTTATGCAGATGGTGGATTAGCTACCCATTGTTGTAGTGAGATAACTCAGAAGTGGACAGTCTATATCCACGAGGTTGATTCTGTGTTAGTGCAGACTTGTTAATTGGCCTTATCTATGGTCACTTGTGCATTCGTGTGGTTGCTTTGAGATGAGAGGATGGATGGTGTTGAGTAATTGAATATTTGATTATGGGGACCCATAGCATGTTTTATCATGATGTTATGGATAACATGGATACACTACTTTGTGTAAACTTTTGACAGTGATGGTAATTTTTTGATGGTTTTTGAGATCTTGGTGTTGCTTGGTACTGTTGTCAAATGGATATGTTGATGTGTGGACCTAAAGGAATTTCATATTAGCAGATGTTTGGTCATGATGCTTGAGAGGTCGGTTGTCATGGTTTAGTGCAAGCTTTAGCAATGATTGAGGATTCATCACTTGGTGATGGATGGTCTTCTCTATTGTTGTAGATGTTACTAGGAGGAGCTATTAGATCTTGTTGTTGCAGAAGGGTTATTTTTCATTTGCATGGACACTATTTGAAGATGTGAAACATCTTGGAACCATGGAGGATTCTTGAAGTCTTTGGTTGAGGTGTTGGTAGTTCTTGACAAGTGATGTTGGTTTAGAGTTTGTTTGCTTAATGTCATGGGAGACTCTTGATTGTGCATTAGAGTTTTGGCATGTTGTGTTGCTCTTGAGACCATGGTTAGTTCACTTGAAGCATGGTATCTCCTAAGGGGGATGTGTAGATCATGATGTCATGATAAGTTCTTGATTTAGATGATTGGAGCTTTGATAGTGGTCTGGTAATTCTTTGTGTTTTGGGTGAATTGGTCATATGCTTGAGAACTTCATGATAGTGTAGTGATGCATTTGCAGTTTAGCATGAGATGATCATTTGTAAGTTCTCATGGATACATGAAGAATAAGGTGAGGTTGTATTTCTTTTGAGAGGAGAGAAGTGTTGATGGTTATTCTTGATGAATATTTTAGTAGAAAGTTACAGAATCCTTCGACTTGTTTGGATATGAGTTCAACAAAGACCAACAAGGGGGTTGCTCTTGGAGGATTCATGATGGCTTTCATATCTTGAAGGAGTATTCTCATTCCACACTCTTGGTCCACTCGGTATTTTATCACTTGAGAGGTATTTCCCATTGTTTCTCTCAGGTGTTTTATGCTTTCTTTCATGGATATGGATCTTGAACTATTATTAGATGATTCTCAAGGATTCATTGTGAGAGATGGATAGCATGTTTATCTCCTTATGCATTGTGATTACATTCATTGATGTTGTGTTTAGGAGATGCATTGGGTGCATTTCCTAAAATTGGAAATGAAATAGTTCAATATTATTTGAGAGGCTTAAATCCATGTTGATTACATGATATATATGTTATGTTTGATTTTGGTGATTGAATGGTTGGATGTTGTTAAGGATTTTCTCTTGGAGTTCTGAAGGAGATCATACTTGACATAGTTGGCATTTCAAGGTGTATGTAGGAGGATTTTCTATAGATGATGTGCAGAGGTGCTCTCTTTGGTCTTGGTTGTCTTCTTGGATGTTTGGTTTCACATTAAATTGGTTTGAGGTTTGGTTGGAGTTGTAGTGATCACTAGCTTGTGGTCATATCTTTTCACTCATTTTCTTGGGTGATGACATGGAGTTTCTTAATATTTTTTCTTTTGTTTGGTGTGGAGAAATTGGGAGAGTTTTGAAGACTTGTGGTGAGAGTTGTTCTTACAGGTTATTTAATTACGAGTTTTGTATATCATTGTGGATGGTTCCTTGAAACTAAATTTTACACTCTCTATGTTATGCTATTGGTAGACTTGGTATGCCTTGATATTTTTCAAATTTATTATGCATGTAGTGGGAGTTCCTAAATATGTTTGGTCTTGTTTGAATAGGAGCCTGTATCTGCGGTTTATGGGTTGGTTGTGTTGCTAGCATGAGTTTATTGATGAGGATTCCTTGGAGGTACGTGTGATTGGATGGATTAGCACTTGCTATGGGTGATATTTTAGTCATGTGGGATGATCATTTGGATGGGAGAAATCAGTGTTCTGGTTGTTCTAGATGGTGTTCTATCTTGTTTTCTGGAGGATGGCTTCATGTTTGTGTTCTAGTTTGGATTTTTGAAGTTGATATTACTTTTGTATAGCATGTGAAAACAGTGGAGTGGTGGTAGTCTTTTGAAGCCCTTAGCATCAGTTAGTTTTCATGTTGGTGTCTCAGATTAGACTGGTGAATTTATGACATGGATTCTTTCTTTTCTTTGGAGGATGGATGTGATTGTACCCTAAGATGGTGGACATTATAGATGTTGTTGAAAGTGTCCTAGGTGATACAGAGGATTCAAGTGTTGATTGGTAGGTAGTACATTCTTTGGCTAGTGGGAGAATGTTGAGAAATGGTGCCTCAAACATAGTAGTGTTCGGGCCTCTACATTGTCAAACAAATAGTTGAATATCACCAAGAAAAAGTTACTAGTCTGATCAAAATCCCATTGGTGGAAAATGGTTTGTTAGTTAAGTCGTTGGGTTTCAAGTTTTTCTAACTTAAGTCGTGGGGTTCTAAAGTTTCATAACCTCCTAACTTAGTGGCTTTGAGGTTCTCTTTGTTATTAGCGTGTCATGGGTTTTCAAAACTTCGTAACCTTCGACAAGAGGTTTTGAGGTTTGGGCTTTTAGCAACTTAGTGATTGGAGTAGTATCGGGGTGAATTGTTGTTATTGGCAGGACTCAGAGTCATGTCTCCTCGATACTTTGATGAGAGTGTTTTGGTGTTATGTTCCATCGATGAGAGTTGATCATTTCGGTGGGACTCTATCTTGAGTCTCCTTGATGGCTCGATGGAGCATATAAAGGAATCCTATCGGAGGGACTTCATGATATCGAAGGGACCCTAGGTTAAGTACCTTCGACAGGTCAATAAGCTGATGGATGTGGGGTCCAATATCGAAGGGACATCTTGATATCAAAGGGATACAATATATAGTATCCTCGATAGGGCGATGTATTGTTTCGTACTTGTGGGTTTCTTGGCGGGACCTAATCAATGTCAAGCTAGAAAGGGGAAATTCATTGGCCAGTTGACTTGGCAGGTGCTACAGACATTGAAGTGAGTTGGTGATTTCAAAGGGAGTTTGAATGAAGTCTCTTTGATGGTCTAATATAGCAGATAGTTATAATATTTATAGTAGTTGCTTGTTGGAAGTTGAATCGAACGATTTCCTATTGGTTGAGAATGAATGTTATAAAATGTTGAATGTTCTACAATAAGAGACATGGAAATATAATAGGCTTATGTTACCGGATTCTCTCCAGAATAGAACAACATGTAAATCTCCTGTAAAGGCTTAGATCTTGTAATTGTATTTGTAACTATACTTTTGTTGCTGAATAATACAATGTCAATCTAGGCTTTTGGAGTGTGGGGTTTTTTACTTGAAAGGGTTTTCCCCATGTAAATCTGTGTGTTCATGTTTTTTGTTCCATCTTTCATTTTTAATGGTTCTTTGTGATTGAATCTATTTAATGGTGTTGTTTGGAACTAGTTTAATTAGCATTAACTTTTCTTTAAGGGTCAATGTAGGAAATGAACTATGTCTAATTACACTTTGTGGAATAATAGTTTATCTTTGAGGCAATTTGATGAAATAAAATCTATCGAAGGAACTATTGATCTTGGATGTTTCTTTTTGAGATGATTTAAATTTCCCAACAAGGGAATGGAAGCTTCAGATGTGATGTGGGTTTGATCCCTTGATTGGACTGGGATTCCAAAGGTGGGTTATATGAGGCTTCCTTTGTATGTTCTTCATCATCTAATTCTATAATTCTAGGAGATGAAGGTATTGCAAGCTGCTTCCCTAATCTGAGATGAAGGTCACTCATCTCTACCCCATATGTGGGGTATTGGACAACTTCATTAGTATAAGGCTATTGAACAGGCTTAGTGGTAAGGTTAGGTGTAGGTTGGGCAAGTATTTTAGATGGTTTAGGTGGATGAGACTAAGGATTTGATGAAGGAATTAGAGCTTGCTACTAAGGTGGAGGAAGAGGTAGCATAGGCTTCCATTAATTCATATTTTGTTGCCATTGCTAGCCTTTCTACTACTGAGGCTTCCATTGATTCTGCTGGGTTGGCCATTGTGGATTGTAGTTGGAACCATGCAAGTTTTGTTGTGGCGAGGGATTTGGCCGTTGGTTCCAATTTGACTGGGCTTGTGGCCATGTTTGAGAATTATTCCACTGGTTTTGATTTTCCTGTTGGGGTTGGGTATTCCAAGTAGGATTTTTTTGATTATTTACAAGAAAATATTGATTAAAATTAAGGGGGTTTGGTAGCACACCTTGTCTTTCTTGCCAAGGCCTCATTTGTGCTATGCAGAAAATTTGTCCATCATCACCTTCCATTGCCTAGAAATTTGGTTTCTCAATCCTTTCTTGTTGGATATTGGCCACTCACTTGCACTTACAATTGGATTTCCTCTACCTACAGTTAGGAAAATACTCAGTGAGCATGGATTCTACTTCCTCTTGCTTCTTTTTGATGTGGAGGGTGTCCAACTATGTTGCTAGATGAATAATTATATCCTATTTCATGTTGGATAATAAATTATTGATTTCAACTTTAGAATCCCCAATAGAGAAATTACTTGTGATAGATGACCTCTCCCTCTTGGCTTCGTGGAAAGAGACCTAGAATAATTTCTACATAATTTACAAATATCTTCAAATGGTGCTATAGAAATGTCTCCTCCTCCAATAAGGTTGAGAGAATCCATGCTTTCTTCATTAACCCCCCTTAAAAATACTAATTTAATGGATTCCTCTAAAAATTTATGATGGGGGTTCTTCTTCAAAGCAAATTGAAATATTTCCACATAGTCTTCTAGTGGCCCATCCTCTTTTTGAGACATTAAGAAAATTTCATCCTTTCTTTGGTCTAATCCTCTGAAATAGTGCTTGTATTTTTATAAGAACTTTTTCTTTATTGTGTCCCAATCTGGAACAACATCCTTTCCAAGCCCCATAAACCAATTGAGGGTAGAATCCTTAAGAGTGGCTGGGAAGAGCTTGAGTTGGTGGGCATCAAAAGTGTAATCATAACTTATACACAAGATATCAAACTCAAAGAGGAAGGTATCTCGGTCCTTAGTTACCACTTGCCATAAAATACTGGTAATGTTGATGGTGGAATATTTTTCAACATAGTAGGTTTGGCTTGATCAGTAATGGGGAACTCAAAATTATCCTACTCTAGTGGATCAGGATCTACCATTTTTTGGAAGGTCACTTTAGTGGTTGTGGAAGATGATGATGATGAAGATGGAAAGGCAATATTTACTTTTTCAACAATCTCTATAGTATGCTCAAAAAAATTACCAGTATCTTCTCCATCTTGGGTTTCTGAAGGGATGAATCTTCCTTGGTTATCTCTCCACCTCCGCATATGGTAAGTTTTTCTTTGTATGGAAATGGCCCTACACAATGTTAGTACAACTCTAGGTTTTTGAAGATGAAATCTATTAGTCCTAATGCAAAATAGAAAATTTTAACTATGAAAGTGTTAACTATAAAAGCTTGTAAGAAAAGGCCTATGAAGAGAGAACCATCCTTGACAACAGTGCCAAAAATGTAGAGGCAAGCTAATGTGTTATGGACTTGGTAAATTTTACACAATTTAGGGTTGTGCCAAGCTGAACAGTCCTCTTGACATTGCAAGCCTACACTAAATTATCAACCAAGGTGCATAAAATTATGATGGTACTCCACTATATGTGTCTTCACGAGCTTGTGCTAACCTAAATTAATCTACTCAAACTTATTCAAAATATTCTATCTTGCTATAATTAACACAATTATAAAAATAGTGAAACTAATTACAAAACCTAGTGGCTACAAGTCCCTCCAACATAAGCTATAGGTGATTGCTAAAAATATGTGAATGCGAAATCAATCTAAAACTATTTAAAATGATAAAACAACCACTCCTAATCTTCAGAGAACTATGATCTAACTATGTTCATGAACATTCATGACTTAACTAACCATAAATCATTTACTTACAATATACGTGTAAGATAAAGAAAACAGAGTTAATGAAAACACATAAATAACTGAAAGATAAATGAAGTAATGAACAATACCTGATTGGTCAGCTCAGAAGACTACCTCACTTAACTAAAAATCAGATCTAATTCAAATTCTCATACATCCATGAATCATATGACACCATTCATTGCACAACACCAGATATCAAATAGAATCCTTCATATTTTATTTCATAACTTCATTGTAAAAACATTTCTTTGGATAATTGAAAACTAGAAAACTACTAACTGATAAAAGCTTGTTTGATCAACTAACTAATCTATGGTCTCATCACCCAACTTTATACAAAATGGGGAGAGTCTTATTCGAACTACCAACTAACTAACAATAACAATCATAAATCTCTCTCCTAGATATGAGGAGGTGAAATAAAAATTGACTTATTGATCTAATCGAAAAAGAGACCTATTCAGATAAGGATAGCTTACATGTGAAACACATGGGAAAACATCCAACATTCAAGAATATATATCTTCAAACATTTATTTCTTCTATAATGACCACGTTTAGCTCCATATTTTCCTTCACTTTAATCGGCTCAAACTCATTAATCCCTTGTTCTGCTACTTGGTACTTTCTACAAATACTCCTTCCTTGCCACCATGTTCTAAACTACAAAACATAAATCTTAATCCATCCAACACACATATGTAACTAACTACCATAATTAAATCACATCATTTATTCACATGCATTCATATTCATACTTAATCCATACAATTCTATGAATAATTTCACCATATAAATCATTTCCACAAAATGTGTTCAAGGTGGCAAGGTATGTATGATAGGATAACATATTATGGAGGTATTATCTGAGATATACTTAAAAAACATATATAAATTTTCATAAAAGTATATGAAATGCAACAAAAAGATACTAATAACTAGACCCATCATTTGTAGCAACTATGGAACATGTATGAGGTGTGTTTAGTTGCATTGAAGATCCAAAAGCTTTATCTGTGTAATTCGATAGAACTAGTGTTCTACTTGCAAAGCTAGTGCTTTTTTCATTGTATTGGGATTGGTGTATCAAATAGGTTGGTGCCTACAAATACTTTAGGGGATTGGTTTCTCTGATAGGTTGGTTCCTACTTCATATCATAAAATTCACTTGTTATATTCCTACTTGTGAGGTTGGATTTGGACAATAGTTCCAAGAAGTTATTCTCATCATGGTTTTTCTCATCTTGGGTTTCCATGTATATCTGGTCTTCTATTGTGTGAAGGTGTGCTTATTGATTGATTAGTAGTAGTGAAGATTTAAGTTATATGATCAGATATACACTAGTAGAATTTGGTAAATATATGACTAGGTGACTAAAACTTTTAGTCACAACAACTAAAAATGACTAAATTCTACTCATTTTTTGCAAATCAGCTATAAATGAGTAAATAAATGACTAATATAGTCGTTGACTAAAAAATTATTTAGTCACATAAATAAAAATGACTAAATAGTTAGTCATCAAATCCAAATTAGACAAAAAATTTAAAAAACAAGCCAGTTAATTATTGGCGTGATGTATTCATGCACATGATGTATTGGCACAATCATTCATGTTCATTGTAGATTCATTCATCTCGCTTGAACTTGCTTCATTCATTCATTGTAGACCTCGCTTCATTCATTAGCCTGGCATGAGTCATTTTGATCAGTTATAGCAACTACTTGCATGGGTGATAAGGATTCAGAGAGGACTTGGAGACTTCTAAAAAGGTGGGAAAGGGCAAGGAATTCAGAGTTTGCTACAATGAATTTGAATTTGCTGAGGCCCTTTGTAGCGAAATCAGATTTGGGGATTCCCTTTGTAGTGATTTCAGAGGTAATTATTTAAACCCTCATTACATTATACACAAATTCAAAAGGCTCATTAAAATCTACTTCTCTTAATAATGTTCTACTGCTCTTAATAATGTTCTTTTACAAACTTTCCACTATTTTTCTTAATAATGTGTTTGAGCTAAATATAATAAAATTTGGGTGTCAGTGCCAAAAAAGAATTTCCTCAAACAATTTTGATACATTTTCACTACAAGCACAAACTGTCCTTGTGCAAAGTAAACATGTGCTAGATTTATCCACACATCAGGCATCTAAACAAAGATGTTTCCTGCAACAACTTCTTGTGCCTGTGTAAAGATTTCCTTTGCAATATATCAATTTGACCCCTTTCAGCTAGCACAATGGCTACCCCATTTGCAGCATAAACATTTCCTAGTCTCTGTGCCAACACTTTACAATGGCTGCCTCATTTACAACATAAACAATTTCACTACAAGTGAAAACTGTCCATGTGAAAAGTAAACATGTGCTCGATTTACCCACACATTAGGCATTTGAACAAAGATGTTTCCTACAATAGCTTCTTGTACCTATCTAAAAATTTCCTTCGCAATATCAAATTGACCCCTTTTAGCTAGCAGAATGTCTTCCCCATTTGTAGCATAAACATTCCCTGGTCTCTGTGCTAACACTTAAGTGGCCCCTTTTATGACATTAAGATCCTCTCGAGTTATTGTTATACTCCTATTTTCCAAGAGAAAAATCCCCAAGGCCCAAGGGAAATGAATGGTGAGCATTTGATTTTCAACTTGGTTTCATTTTGAAAAGGGGACATTACATTGTACAAGATTTGTTTAACAACAAAATAATTTAATCCACCTATTTGGGACTATAAAATAAAAATAGATGAATTAATCCATTTTCAATCATAGCTTCTTTTAATCTAGAATCTGATAGAAAGATAAAGCATAATACATTGAAGGACACAAAAAATGTTCTAAAATAAAGACTAAATAGGTTACCCGTGAAAAACAAGAAAGACAAAAAATGAAAAGATAACATACAAATGATTCCTTTGAGGTTTTTGATAAGATTTCATTTAACTATGTCAAATGGATTTGGAAGGGACAAAGAATATTTGACTGAGTAAAATTTTGAGGTAGCTTATCCATCGTCATTGTATGCATCATCTTCTCTTAGAAATTGTTTCTCAATGCACCAAGTGTAGAATTGATTGGGGATGCACTTAAGGTGGATAAAAAATCATCAAATTCTTTATGTATGCTTGGTAACATGGAACTAAAAACATATGACTACCTTAAAGCCAACAAAACAATTAAAGTAACATGCCAAGTTGTCTTGGTTGATGAAGCAAAACAAAAAGTTGATGAAGAATGAAGGATTCAGATGGAAAGGAGAAAGCAAGAGGAAGAAATTCAGCAAGTGATGCAACAATAGGAGAAATTTGAACGTATGAAGGAATTATGGAAGAGTAAGCGTAAGGACAGGGATGATGACAATGATGAGGCTAGTCAGTTTGACAAGAAACAAAAGAAGGAAAAGAAGAAAAATAAGAAGGATAAGGACAACAAGGCTTATGATTCTTATATGGAGGAAATTGATGTTGCCATGGAAGATGAGGAAAATTACATGAGTGATAAGGCACAAGATGATGAAGAAAATGCCCAAGATCTTCTTGCAGATGCAAGTCTAGAAGACCTAATGATGGCGAGACAAATTCTCTAGTTTCAACAAAATCATGGAGACATGCATACTCTGATTTTGAAGATGATGAACCATTGTAGAAATAGAGTCTGAGAGAATATGATCCATATGATGATGATGTTTAGGCTTCTTGAGTTTTAACCAAACCTAGCTTGTATTTTCCAAGAGAAAAATCCCCAATGCCCATGGGAAATCAATGATGACCATACGAGTTTCAACAAATTCCAAAAAAATATGATGCATACAATAACAATGGATAGGTTACCTCAAAATTTTAGTCAATAAAATATGCTGTCCCTTCCAAATCGATTTAACATAGTTAAACGAGATCTTATCAAAAACCTCAAATGAATCATCTATATGTGTGTGCAAGTGTTTCTATCCCTAAAAATGCAAAACAACTAAAATAAATGCAAAGGAAAGAACACAAACATTCACCTCAAGATTGTCCTCGTTTAACCCAAATAAAATGCACAAGAAATAACAATTTTTACCTTGTTTGATTTGTCTCCTTTGGTCAGTCCTTTGATGTTGATTTTGTGTGCTCTTCTTGGGAAAATAGCATAAATCCTAGTGAAAAATGATGAGGATGAGATGTGGAATGCAATAGTGATTGTGAGTATTGTGTGGAATGCAAAATGAGAACTCAAAGATGCAAAAATGGTAGATGGTGGATGCCTAAAAAGTTGCTAAGTGTAGGTGAGTTCTAAGCTTGAGTGTAAATGTGGATTGTTGTGTATTGCAAATGAGGGAAAATTCCTCCATTTTTAGGGGAAGTGCCTCCAAACAATGGAGGGTCAGGATGAAGCCACAATGGACAAGATCAAGGGCTAGGGTGAGTTGAGAACTCACAAGTCCTCACATCTTGACATGAGGTGTTAAGGGGAGATGAGGTGGAGGTACTACATAGTACCTAGGGATTTGACAAGATCTCCTCATAAAGGAGGTCCTTGTCCCTATGTGGGTGATGGGATATGTGAGGAATTAAAAATTCCTCAAATATCCACATGGGAATGAGGAAAGGAATGAAAAATTCCTTGGAAGGCCTAGGGGGAATATATGTGAACTTAAAATTCACATGGGGAAGGGGTTGCCTTCTCCAAAAGGAGAAAGAAATAAATGAAGTTGACTTTGTACATATGCCATAAATGGCATAAGGATTAGGTGGAACTAATCAAGTGATTAGGATTGCGCAAACATGAGATTAAGTAGGCTAATGAAGAATTAGGGACAAGTGGGGTATTATGGAGGATGTGACCCTAATCATGATTAGGGGTGTGCACATCCTAACCAAAGATTAATTCAATTAATCTGGATTAGAGAGGATTATGGAGGATGTGACAAGGAGAGAGAAAATAATGAATTTAAAAATTGATTTAAATTCATAAGGGGAAATGACTAAATTAAATAAAATAGAGTATTTATTTAACTTAGAGAGGAAAGGGGGATAAGGTATAAAGTATTTAATTATTTTGATTAAATACCTTAGGAATACTAAAAATGGGGAATATTAAATTATTTCATTAACGTAGATGAAGGGTGTGGGATAGAGGAATAAAAGAGGTAAATTTGACCATATGTGGGTGGTCAAATTTAGATGTCTACATTTTTCCCCTCTTCGAAATACTGTTAGAGTAACAACGTTTCAAAGAAAAATAAAATATAGATGACTCAATAGAAGAAAGGACTATCAAGGGATGCCCCAGTGTGAGAGAAGTTGTGTAGGCTATCTAATCGTAAAGAGATGAAAGAGAATTCCCTAGTGTCACAAGGAAATGGACAAGATGAAGGAATGGAGAAAATGGCAGGGTATGCCGCCTCAAGAGGGTAGATGGGGAAGAAAAAAGGGGCCCCGGGAGACTTCCTGATATGGAGAAATGGAGGGTGCCATGCGATAGAGTGCAAAAAACCATGAAGAATAGCTTTTAAATGGAGGAAAATGGATAAATGAGGTGCAAATGGCAGCCCATAGAAGAAAAGGGGTGAAATGAATTAATAAGAGGTTAAATAAGGGGTAAAAATTACCCAAAATTTAAAAGGCTACATAGGTGCAAAAGTTAAAAATTATAAATAGTAAATTTAAAAATTATGATTTACCATTTGCACACTTGGCAGCTGACTAAGCAAGAGAGAGAGAGAAAGAGAGTGATGAGGATGGATGACAGGTTGAGCGAGGACGAGGGGTTCATGGATGAAAAACTCATCCACCAAGGTGAGGAGGTGCGCTAGTTCTATTATTACCAAGTTGTGTCTTGCTAGGTAGGGTTCGAAACCAACTTTGTATTTTGATTTAATTTTTTTTATACATAATTTTAATTGGGGATTTAGGAAACCAAGGGCATAATTCCACAATGGAAGGGAGGATTCGTTCGTCCGTTAAGCGAGTTCACCCATCCAAAAGGGTGACTCAAGAAAAGGGTGAATGTGAGATTTGCAGGGGTGAATGTGCTGGGGAGGGGCAATTGCGAAATCACCTCCCCGAGAAGAGGCGTTTTTGCTTGACGCAGAGATGAATGGGCCAGAAGATAGGCAATTTTCAAATCACCTAAAATGAGGAAGGGCGAATGTGATTTCACCCAAAAGGGCAGAAAATTCGCCTATTTAGAGAGACAAAGACATAGGGGCGATTGTGAAATTTCCCCTCAAGGGGAAAAGGAGAATTTTCCCATAAAAGAGGTGAATGTGCGTTAGGGCCAAGAAAGTGGAAAATTTTCCAAGAGAAGAGGCAAATTCAGACTCGAACTAGGAAAGGGGTGAATTCACTGATAAAATAGGTGAATTTGGGATCATATTGAAAAAGGGGAAAATTCATCAATAAAATAAGTGATTTCAGACTCAAACAGAGAAAGGGGAAAATTTTCCAGAAAAATAGGCAAATTCGCAAGGGGACTAGAAAAATGGGTGAATTCATCCTACATAGGGGAAAATTTTCCAAAACTCGGAGTAGGGGGGGAAAGGATGGAAAAAGAAAATGAATTATGAAAGACTGACATAATGTTCTATGTGGATGCAGAGCTTTGAGATGTTGAGGACTCGCAAGAGGAATTTAGCAGTTCTAGAGGCCATGACTACCCATGATCATGCGGTGCTAGCACAAATGGGACTACTACACATGTTGGGATATCCCAACATTAGAGTGCATCGAGAACTCCTCACAACACTGATGGAGAGGTGGAGCTCGGAGACATTGACCTTCCATCTCCTAATAGGGGAGATGATAGTGATGTTGGAGGATGTGTGGAGGATCCTATGATTACCCATCAGAGGGAACTTGGTTAGCTGGACATGGAGCTAGGGTCAAGATCTAGACAAGAGCCTATGGGTGACTTTCAGGTGAGTTGACCTTCCCATCTAGGGGAAGGAGTTAGATTTGGATGTGTGTCTGGGACTAGATGTACCTACATTTCCACTATACCTTTGTGGTTTGATTAGTGGGATTCTACTATTAGATAGGAGCGGATGCTTTTGTAGCATTAATGTTATTTAGGTTGTCAGACATATCGTGGAGCGACAGAAGGGGGAGTTTGCATGGGGAGCATGCATGTTATCCCAACTATATCAGGACATGCATGTGGTTTGCTATAGGAGATCCCTCAGTGTCAGACATGTGACACTACTCCAGGTGTGGGCCTGGGAGCATATGAGCATTGTGCAGCCATGGATTTTGATAACGGGGACACAAGATGAGACACTGCCAATATCATACTGGTATGGTACAGAGTATGGCTAGTGACTCTACTACCTATATGTGAGTGATTTGGAGGGATGGAGAAGGAGATTGGATGAGTTGAGGGATGATTAGATTATATGGAGACCCTATTAGCGGAAACAATTTTCCAAATGGAGGGAGGATGAGAGGAGGCATAGGGGATAATTTTTTATAGTGTGCTACTTGATCAAGCGAGACCCACTCATGCTTGACACCCACTCATCATTGAGCTCCACAGACCAGACATGGTCATGAGGTAGTTTGGTGTTCAGTAGGATATCCTTGTAGGGCCTCAAAGATTTCATCAAATTAGCCGAGAGTGCCTACGGGGTGATCAGATTATGACAGATTTTGTGAGGTATTTATGAGAGGATTTACAGCTGGTACCATATCTTGGGAGACAAGGGGTGGCAGATGTAGGGATGAAAGTTCAATATTCTAAATGGTGGATAGAGCATAGGCCAAGGTGCATGATGATAGTGTATTCGATTGTAGGGGAACTAGGATACGACTTAGAGGATGAGAGGAGATTGGCTGGACAACAGAGGAGAGTTAGGAGGAGAGGCAACCAATAAAGGAGGGGTGGACAAAGAGGCTGAGGTGGAGGAGGTGAGAGGAGACTAGCAAGTGAGAGGGCATGGGGAGGCGATGGAGGAGGATTCCCCATAGGTACATCCATGGGCGATGGTACTATATGTACCTCCACCACCCAAGAATAATGCGGTATTGCTTATAGGGGCCCTAGCAAGATTGAGGATTGCAAAACATAGGCTCAAGGAGTCAGAGGCAAACAAGGATAGGTTGTAGGTTGAGGTAGATAGGCTATGCGCGAAGGGATAAAGGGATTATGGAGAGCTAGCAGATTAGGTAGCCAATCAGGTGCATGATGTCGAGAGAGAGAGAGGACTTGATGAAGCAGCTAGCAGAGATGCAAATTGGGATGGAGGAGATGATGAGGGAGAGGGATGAGCTAAGGAGGGAGCGATATCAGCTTTGAGATAGAAAAAACTATGTAGAGGTCACCATGACAGATGTAGGGGGGTTATTGGAGAGGGTAGAGGTTGCAAAGACACAAGTACAGACCTTGCAGGGTGAGTGGGATGCAACAGTATAGGAGATGTCATGGTTGCAGGCACATATAGACTAGCTAAGGATGGCACAGGATGCATGGATCAGGAAAGGAGGTACCTAGTTGGATTACGAGATAGGTATAGGGTAGAGTGGGACATGGTGAGGGAAGAGGCAGTGGATAGGGATGAGTATATGAGAGAGTCCAACTACTACATGGGGGCTTAGTTCAGAGAGGTTCCAGATCCTACACGTTGCATACCTCCATATGTCCAAGTAGTACCATAGATGCCAACACCATCACGCTCAGGGGGAACACACACATGAGGATACATCAGTTACTACGAGACTCCCCCACACAACAGACCAGTGCCAGACTCCCCTTAGAGATCAGATGGAGCTAGCATAGGGTAGAGAGGATAGGAGGTGATAGGATACATGTTTTGATGGGTGTACAGTGTATATGAAGTACACAGAGATAGGGACTATAGATTCCACAATGTGGATTAGATATTGATCATTTCATTCATTGATGTAATCTCTATATTTGAGCAGAGCTATGTACTTATATTTTATTCAATGATTATTGATGGACATGATGGACATGTATTTATGCTATTATGATGGACCTTTTATGGGCTTTTTTGTGGTTTATGATATTTAGATATTTATATGATATGCAAAATTATCGATGCTATGTGGTGTTGATGTTATGGATGTTTATTTATGTGCATGTGTATGTATGTGATGTATTATGGATTATGTAGATGATTATGATGATGATGATTATGATATATGCATGCATCTATGATTATTTATATTTATGTCTCTGCGGATGGCATGGATCAAATGCATTATGCCTAACACTTTGTGATATAGGATGTGATGGATGATTTATGATTCTATATGTTATCGATATGAGACTAATAATTTGTGATGTAGGTGGTGATGTATATGCATATCGTGTAATGATTTTTCCTTTAATTTTAGTGGGAAATTTTTTAGGCATATTATTATGATTTGATTATGATATGAAAATGCAATGTGATGTATGGATATATGACGGTGATATGTATGGATGTGATGTTATGGATGGATGAAATGAATGTAACATAATGCAATGAAATGATAATGGAATGAACCCAAGATGCTTAGAATAACCAATTAAGATCAATCTAAACCAGTTAAAATGAACATGATAATGAGAAATGCACATGAGATGAAATGACATGCAATGAAATTAAGATGCTTAGAATAACCAATTAAGATCAATCTAAAAAACTTAAAATGAACATGATAATGATAAATACAAGGTGCGAGATGAGATGAGATGGATGCCATTAGGGATGAAATTGTACTCTATGTGTTTAATATGACATTTGTCAAGATTAATGAAGGATTGGATTCGCCTATTTTTATGACAAACATGCTTTTCCTTATAGTTATGTATCAATCTTAGTTACTTTACTCATTTTTCATGTCATAGACCAAAGATTTGACAATAGAGATGACCTTGGCACTGCCAATGTAATGATAAATGCAACCTATGTGAATGATAGGTGTGATAATGTGTCACATATCATAATTAAAAATGGATGGGTGTGATACTCACTTGTCAAAACCATAGGAATCCTGAGAATAATGAGAAGGTGAAAGAGGAGCATTTACACAACTGAAATCACCAATCATAGGCTAGGGAGAAATATGGATGGGGGATAAATGCAATGCAAGGGGATGATAAATGAAATGCAGTCCTAATGCTATTTTTCCATTTTGGAGCACCGATTTTTGCTATAGAATAAGATACGATACACTAGGGTATAAGGAACCAAGGAAAATTAGTGTCTAATGTATAAAACAAAAATAGTAGACAAGAATGCTATTCCAACACCCCAAAGTCACAATGGATTTGGTTGGGCTAGGTATTGGGATAACCACAATCACAAAGGATGCCCTAACATAATACAAGACCATAGGGATCTTGGTGGGTACTACCTGGGACATCCAAGAAGACAACAACAGACAAAAGATCAAGATATGCCCCTATGTTTACCAATAAAAGTGCACCATGATATGAAGGATCGTGGTGACTTTGGTGAATTATAATAGGAAGCTCAAATGATAACCAAAATCCAAAAGCATCACAAGAAAAACAATCAATTTCAAACAACCTTTGCCACAGGATCGAAAGGTGGATGGGATTTATGTCTAAGTGAAGGTGGGAGATGACAAATGATGCAAACAAGTGACACAAGCCTAGAGATAGCTCAAAATTGCAGATAGCCAATGAAAATCATCTAATGCTCAACCAAAGCATTGTTAAGAACTAGCTAGATAGAAACATACTCAATGACACGACACCAGAAACAAGACACAAGACCAACACACCCTAAAGACCTAGGGGAATGGGGGATAATCAAAGATTATCCTTGCCTATGTGAAAGAACAAAGCCCTTGTAGTTCAATAAAAATACCATGGATAAAAGTGGAAAGAGGATGATGGAGACAATGATGGATGACAAAGACTAGACAGAAAAATGCCCCCGGGGGGATCAAATGATTGACCTTGCCTACGTGAAAGTGTAGGGGTAATGTAGTTCGACAAAAAGACCAACGATAAAAGATGGAACAAGATAGATGATAGATGGGGGACTGACATGTCAGGATGGAAAAAATCCTCAGGGGTAAATCCAAATGAGTCTATAGACCATACTATTTCAGATACTAGTAACTAATAATAATATTTTCAGGCATACTATATCATTCATTTGGTTTAAATTAAGGTGTATGCATTCGGATTCATTATTAATGACATGATAGGACAAAACCTAATGAGGACCGACACAATGAAGGGCCCTAAGTGAAGGTG
>VDFB02269308.1:0-147173 GCA_007258455.2 Sequoia sempervirens | reverse complement strand
AAAATATTTCACAGAGCCAGTGCAGGAATCAAACCCTAAAAACCTTTAAAAATCTACGAATTGCCAGAAAAGAGTCAGTAAATCCCATATTGCCACAACTTGTTGGAAATGAACAAAGAAAGTATAACATGAATATGATCTATCATTAAAAATAACATGATGCTCTTAAGCTATTTTTCTTATTTTGCATGGGGTCAAAATCCAGAAAAATGCCCAGTTCCATGTTAGTAGGTAGTAATAACAATTCAGCCTGACAGCAATGACATTTCAAGGAGCACCAGATGGCAGACCACCTGATAATCCCCCTTGTCCTCTGAAGTCCTAACTTTATGGTTTAAGCCAATGCTTATTTGAGAGACTGGAACTTGCTAGATGAGGGATGGCTAGTTGATGAGCCCAAGGAAATTGAAGATGACAAAGATGGGCAATGGGAGATTCCTAAAACTTCAAATGTGAAGCATGAGGAGGCACCAGGTTGAGGTAGATGGAAAAGGCCTTTTAAAATAAATTCTTAATTTAGAAGCATCAATAGCAGTTTTTTCGGTACTTTGAATTTTCCTTCTTTATGCAGTAGACTAATCACCAACTCTAGTGCACTGCAATGGCTACAGGTTTTAAATTTTTACCCTTTGGAGCAGGTGGTTAGATGTTTCCTAGAGCACGCAGCATCAGTGGCAAAGACATTTTTGACATCTGATGTTGTGGTTGTTGACATCAAGGAACCAGAACCAGCCATTCCTGCTAGAAACCCCATGGATAACTCAGGTTTGTATACAATTTTCTTTGTTTATCATTATTATATTCTTACTGGGATGGACTGTACGGACTTGCATCTTGATCTTGTCTTAATGTTTTTTCTATTCCTCTACTGTACGTTATGGGTACTAAGGGGAAAACCTGATTAAAGCAAACCAAATTTGTGTTCTTATTTGGAGATAACCCCCCAGTAGAGGGCATTAATCACAGGCTAATCAAATGTAAATGGAAATTTGATAGCTTTACACTTTCAGCCAGAGGAATTGAAAATTTGCCTGAAAGTTCAACTTGCTTAGAATCGCAACATTGCATTGGCATCTGCAATTTAGTTTACAGGAATTTTTCATGTAGAAGAGAAATTGTATGGCACTGGTGGTGTTATAACACCATCACGAGTTTTTAATTTTCTCTTATGTTATTCTATTTTTGGAGAAGGAATCCATTGAGAATTATGAGGTTTCTATTTATTGATGGTATTTTGTGTCTCATGAGAGTGGATGTTATTCCTTCTGAATTTATTCATTTTTATCCTTTTTCTTTTCTGTTGTTTCCCATAGGTGCATGCAATTATTTTCGAAATGTTTGTTAATGTTGAAGAGAAATTGTATGCCATTGAAGGTGTGATGACCATTTGAAGTTTTTAATGTTTTCTAGAGTTAAGTTGGGCTACAATTGTGGATTGGTAGAATGTTGTATTGGCATTCCTACTTCTTTTGGACTGTCATATCCCCTCCACTCAAAGGGAAATTTAATTCTATTATTAATGTTTTAAAAGTGTTTCCTTAACACTATAATAATATTAATTTTATAGGTACTAATAAAAAATATATAATAATAATACGAATTTTTTAATAATAATGATAGTAAGCTCATTGAGGCCGACTTCATTTTGAAATTATTTGGGTGCCAATTCTCTTTTGGAGGCCAACCTAGCTATGGTTGGGTCAATCAGGTATAAATAAAAAATTCTTTGGTCATTCAAAGGGCATCGGATTTTTGGACATTTTCATCTGATTTTTGGACAAGCAGTAGCAGAGACAAAAACCTCTGGGATTGCTTACATGACGTAGGACAAAATCCCTTCCTCACCCCTTGGCAACTTCAACCAAAAGTTGCAAGCTGAGTTAACTATGATTCGGTGTTACTGGACTGAGCACCATATAGGGTTCAGGTGAAGTGAAGGAAGTCAAAGGGCACAACAGATCAGAAAAAACCTAGTGCCTATTCATTAAAACTGTGTTGGGACAGCAAGAATTCAACATTCCAGATCATGGAAATCGAGATCATCCTGGGCAGTGCACTAAAGACAATGGTTTACAGATCGCCATCGCCACAGCCATAGGGCAGAAAAAGTGTGCAAGAGGAACATTTTCAGATCTGCTCAAGTATATTCTCTGAGTGTCCATTTTTGCATAGGCAAACCACTCTTATTCAAACATAGTGCTGACCAGTAGAAGTGAATGTAACATTAGGAGAAGCAAAAGCACATCAACATGGGAAGAAGCCTGATCGAACTGCCATCACACTTCCCTTGTATCTTTTCCAAGTTTGAGTAAGAGCAGAAACATCTGAATTCTTCTATCTTGCTGTTTGTTCTTTGTATATGAAAATTGCCTAATTTTGAGTAAATTGTTGTGGATCTGAGCTAGTGATGATAATTATTGATTGTATTGTCTGATTGTTACGAACTCTAGTAGACTGTGAATATAATGCTGCCTATTGTCATGTCCCCCATTTTGAATAAGTTCGATTTCACTTTTGGAGGGAAATTGTGTTTATTAACACTAGCTTAAATTTAAATATATAATATTATTAAAGATAATACATTTTTAAATAATAATATTGATAATATAGTATAGGTCTGAGCCTACCTGCTTGGGAAGGCTGATTGTTGGATATTTATACTTGTTTTGATTTACTTGATCATCATCACGGATCAGACAAGCATTGATTTGGCAGTCTGGGAGACAAAAACCTCCACAACTCCAAACCCAGGTGGGAGGAAACCCTCACTTGGTGTTTGCTTGTCTGGTCTTCCTATTTTCACCGTCCAGGTCACTAACTCAGATCTCCCACAAATTTGCAGATGGGAGAATTGGTTTGAGCAGGTTTAGTCAACTATCACATCTGCGCTCATACATTGGCAATCACTTGCATTAGTAGGCTGTTCAATTTGCCAAGTTCAGACCACAGAACAACACTCGAACACTCCATATCGTGGTCAAGAGCAGGGTGCACATTTTAGGTGGAGGCGAATAAGTCAAATAGTGGGTTGAAGCAAATTGTTGCTCTCACTGGAGATCGTCCACGAGTGAGTGAGTGGCGGAGCTTCCAGCTCGCACCTCACTCAGAGCTCATTCTCTATCGGGGGCTGGACATTCGTAGGAAGCGCCATCTCAAGTGCCAACTAAATCACTTGATTGCCATATCTGATGACAGTGGACCACAAGCAACATCAACTCTGCTCTCTACAATCAGGTTACATCCCCTGCAAGAGCGGACCTCTGTGAATCTACACCAATAGGGAATCGAGCCTCTTTCACCAGTAAACACGATCTCACTGAATCTAGTGTTCTTCTACAGGCATCACTCCATTTCCGTGATAGCACCTAAGGCTTTGTGCTGTGGGTAATGAGTCATCCTGCAAAAACTTTATATTCGCTAAGTCAGGCGTATACCCTTATCATGCTATTTCGTGAACTCATATCACTTGCACGGTGAATTATACATGTACACAGTTCAGTAGTCTTATTTCATCATGGGTTGTTACTTCTGTTGCTATAAGTCTGTAGCTTGACTTACATAAATCTAAGTATTTCGTTGGTCGCATCGTGGGTGATCTGAGACTTATATCATATTGTGCTATGCGATAATGTGGCTCTGAGCTCTTTATATGTTTGGAAATTATCTAGATCTGAGTGTAAGCTTTGTGTAGAATATGCACTGTTTCAATTCTGATTAAGTAGTCTCTCAGCAAATTTTTCAATCACTGCTTTTGGTGAAGCAAATTGGGGACAGCATCTTACACCTATGTTGTTCAGCAGTAAGACAATTGAGTTGACAAGGATAAAATCAGCTTATATTCCAGGTTTGGAAAAGTCATACAACAATGTCAATGCTCAGATTTGGGTATATCTGGTGTTCCTGAAAATATCTTTGTATAGATGATTTTTGAGATCATTTGGAAAGGACTGAACTTGTATTTTTCAGTAACCAACACTGTATTAATCCTTTCCCAAACCTGGCAGTCCTGTTTATGATTAATACTCAGGTTTTATGGGCTCACTGCTCATGTGAATGAAATCCCTAATATATTAAAAAATTTATATCATAACTGTAATGTTTGATTTGCTTATTACTTATATCTGGTGATGAGTAAATAACCCTAGGGATATTGCATGGACTGACGCATCAAAATTTGATATAGTATTTTACGTCTCATTGGACTTGTTGCACCTCCTACCTTTTCAATTTTTTCCTAGTTGTTCAATCCATACTCGTGGTGGTATATGCAGTTTTATAGCAGCGATCTTGTTACTCTTTTTGAAGGACCCATTGAGAATTATGAGGTCTCTATTTATTGACATAGTTTTTTGTATCATGGGACCGGGTGTTGCACCTGTACATTCTTTCCTTCACGGTAAGTAGTGCATTGTCTGTGGTGGATCGAAACAGAAGCGGAGGGTGGCTTAGCTATTCCACCCATGTTGCTTGGGGCTTGTTCCTGACCTTGATAGCTCCAGATTGTCAGACCCCGGCAGGATTGTTTTACCCTGGTTTGCTTCATGTGAACCAACTGCCCATATAGGTTTTCCATTTGGCTTGAACCCCAAACATTTTTCTTTTAAAATACAATATGTACTTATTTTACTTATACCGAATCCTCAAAGAAGGTAAACGGAAAAGGCATTTTAAAAGAAATTCTTAATTTAGAAGCATCAATATCAGTTTTTCACACCAATTTTTTTTCAAAATTTCATAATGCCCAGCAGAAAGTATAAAGAAAATAACATAAACAAAGTCTACCTATGACATTTTTGCTATTGCAAGAAATATGAGATAATAAATATAAAAAACTGATATACATTGCCTGGAAGAAGAAAAATTCTTCATCTCCCATTGCTTCGCTATCGCCGCCTCTCACTGCTTCTCCCGGTCTTCCACTATCCCCACCTCTGCTCTGCGTCTCCCGTTCCTTCGCTATCACCACCTCTGCTCTGTCTCTCCCGTTCCTCCGCTATCACCCTCCTCTGCTTTGCCTCTGCTGCCGTTGTTAGATATTCATGGCCAACGGTACGATTGAAGATTTTCATACCAAATATTTCATCCTCGCACGTGCAAGATAGCCGTTCGGTTGGATATGGACGACATGTTTTTCAAAAAAAAAAAAGCATCAGTTAGATATGGACGACATGTTTTTCAAAAAAAAAAGCATCGTCTTTCCTTCGCGGGTGATTCAAGGGGGCGATCAATTAGAAAAAAAATAGTGTCGATATAAATGTTTCAGGTTTCAATTGCACCAAGCTTATGCTATTTACTGGCACTTCGCTCCAAGAAAATCTGAAAATATTTTAGTTGATAAGAATTTATTTTATTATTTTAAGTGGAAATTTGAGATGGTGGACAAAAAGAATACATGTGGAGTAGGAGAAAATTGGAGTGAGTTTACAAGTGTAAAGGATTGTGTAGAATGTATAGATGTTAAATTAGCAATTACGGTAACTAATTTCTATATAAAAGTATGTATATATACAAAAAATAAAAAATATGTATTTAAAAATAAAAAATAAAAAAATAATTATTTAAATTAGCAATTATATCTAAAGGTTCAGTAGAGATGCTAATAATTTATTTTAGAATAAATTGTAGAAATTGCAAAAAGAATGGTTTGTTTGTAGTTGTTCCATGAGAATCGTTTGTTTGATATCATTAATGTTGAGAAAAAAACATATTAAAATTCCTTTATTTTCCTTAGTATGAAAAAAAAAAAAAATTACTATATGATGGTTATAACAAAATGGATTTCAAGAATTTTGTGTCAACGTTGCTCAAAGACACTCCTCATCTTTCGTCTGAAGGATTTCATATATATTGTTTTATGTGTGACCATGTTGTTAGAATGAGAATGGAGGGGAGATGCATAGATTAGACAATATTCAAATTTATGACACCATTGTGAATGTAAGACCTTGACTATATGATGGTGGACAAAAAGAATACATGTGGAGTAGGAGAAAATTGGAGTGAGTTTACAAGTGTAAAGGATTGTGTAGAATGTATAGATGTTAAATTAGCAATTACGGTAACTAATTTCTATATAAAAGTATGTATACATACGCAAAAATAAATATGTATTTAAAAATTATTTTTTTTTTTAGATCAGAATCTGCAGCACGACACCATAAACTCCCAAGTGCAAAATTGGTAAACTTTTAACGGACCGGCGGCGCTGGCGCAACACGCCGGCTACCTGGGCGGGGAGACTAGAACTCGCGACGCAGAGTCGCGAACGGAATTACTTAGCCAACCGAGCTAGGGCCCCCGCCCAAATATGTATTTAAAAATAAAAAATAAAAAAATAATTATTTAAATTAGCAATTATATCTAAAGGTTCAGTAGATATGCTAATAATTTATTTTAGAATAAATTGTAGAAATTGCAAAAAGAATGGTTTGTTTGTAGTTGTTCCATGAGAATCGTTTGTTTGATATCATTAATGTTGAGAAAAAAATATTAAAATTCCTTTATTTTCCTTAGTATGAAAAAAAAAAAAAAATTACTATATGATGGTTATAACAAAATGGATTTCAAGAATTTTGTGTCAACGTTGCTCAAAGACACTCCTCATCTTTCATCTGAAGGATTTCATATATATTGTTTTATGTGTGACCATGTTGTTAGAATGAGAATGGAGGGGAGATGCATAGATTAGACAATATTCAAATTTATGACACCATTGTGAATGTAAGACCTTGACAATTCATGATTTTGTTGTTCATTGATGCTCATGTTTTATGGATTGATAGTACCCAAGCCATCTTTAAGGCAATTTCTCCAATGTAACATCTAAACTTCAAGACAACAAAGAGTTGTGGATCAAGTGGTCAACTCTCATTTTTTGTAAACAATAGCAAAAACTTTGCCAACTACACCATAAATAAGTCTAGTTGTGACCTTCAAATTTTAATTTTAGCATAACTTGTTGTCAAGTGCATAACAATACCTTCGCATCTATGTTTTCATCATTTAAATTTGAATTTATCCTACCCCTTATTTGCTTAGCAATGCATTGTGCCAAAGGTGTGGCCTTTGATGTCAACAATTGTTTGTTATGTAATGCAACCAAATCATTTGTTGCAAAATAGATGTATAAATGAACATAATGTATATTGCACATTAGTAGAAAGGTAGGTATTGGTATATGACATAAAGAGTTGACAATATGTTAGTGTTGCCATGGTGTTCCCTATACTTGAAAGGATGTTTTAAAAAATGATTTGGGTAGGTTCACTCCCATGTTGTTGGAGAATTGTGCCCAATGTAACCAATATCTAGAAGTTGCTCCAAATTTTTGTCCCATATAATGAGCTAGCATACATTAGGATGTATATTATAGGTGAAAATTATCCCAAGTCAACAACAAGCACAACTAAGCAACCAATCAACAAACTTTGATTGTGATATGGGAACATTTCATGCACCCTATTATCAATGTGTTTTAACAACCTTGGTCTAATGAAGCTCATATCATCAATTATAACATAATCAATGAAATGTACTTTTTGAAAATTTGATAGAGGTTAACCTTGAAGAGGGTCCATCTCTTTTATTCGTATGTGAAGTGTTACATGAATAGTTGATATATTGATAGTGGAAGTAGTCACACCTTATGGTTTAACCAACTCCAAGGGTGTTTATGCATTGAGAATATTTACCAAAAGTGTTACCTTGATGTTATTAATCAAGTATGTTTTCTTTGTTTTCATAATACCTTTGTATGATCAATCAAAATGGTGGTTGCATTCCTAACTAATAAGAATGGTTCATGATAATGTCAAGAGTAGTTAGTTGACTAACAAAAATCTTGTCCAATGCAATACATACACTAGTTTTAATTTGTTATGACTGGTGTGTTGAATGGTTGAAGTCAATTAATACAATAACATTTCTCATCAAGGAGAGTGCAAATTTAGTGGTAGTCCAATTGTGCCTTGTGAATATTTTATAATATGTAATGATTTGGAATTGGAAATGAGATTCCTAGATGTGTACATATCAGTTTTGATTTTATGTCAAAACTATACTTTATATAGGGACAAGTTTATGATTCAAGGTATTTTTGCATCCAAAAATCTATCATATATGCAAGGATCCAACCTCATTGTTTGTATCCTCTTGCTCTCAAATTCACTAGATTTGATTTTATTTCTTCTATCTTCTATACCATCTAAGATTTTCAATATTTAAAATTATCTTTGAAGGATACCATTATATCATGAGAGGACATGTTCAGTTAGGTAAATCCCTAAAAAACTTAGGTAAATAAAAAACAACACTCTTTAGTTGTGCAAATTCTATCAAGATGATTATGTGGGACTATATTCATTTCATTGCTCTAATGGAAGTGTTTTCTAACATGCTTATTTATATAATGTGAATGATATTCAATGCTATATGAATTTGTCTAAAATGAATGCAATTAAATACCTTTAAGTACAATAACACAATAACAAATCATGCAAATTTGTGCCAAGCCATCCCTAGGTGGGAAAGGAATAGGCAAGAGTCAACAATTGACCTATATTAGAAATAAGAATAACTAACCAACCACCAAACTAAGTTTGATTATTACTTGGCAATTTTTCATGTAATCTAGTGTCAATGTGTTTTCACAACTATGGTCCAATGGAGCCCATTTCATCAATTATAATGTAATGAAAAAAATACGTGTTTTTTATAGGTTGATAGATCCTAACCTTGAAGAGATTTCATGTCTTTTATTGGTATGTGTAGTGTCAAAAAATGTATACCTTTACATTTTCACACTATGTTTGGGTCCCTTAATTAATTTGGACTTAGTAAAGCCTCTAATTGACACAATTATGCATTTAAAAGCCTAATTAATCCTGATTTTCCAAAGGGAAACTTGTATTAAATAATTACAAACATTCATTAAATTTCCTTGGAATTGGAGTGTCCTGGATTTAGGTCCAAGGACCCATTCGCCCAAGGGTGAATGGGTCCTCCTTAAGTTTAGGACCCCAATTTTTAATATGTTTTTGGCGACATTTTTATGATTCAAAATTCAATTTGCAATTGTTAGCTTTTGAATTTTAATTGTTGAGAAATTAGAAAAATACCTATAAATACCTAGCCTTTTATCAATTCAAAACATCTAGCAAGAGGGAAAATTTCACAAGCAAAAATATTATTGTCAAGAGCATTGAAGAGGAGATTTATTAAGCATCTACACTAGCAATCAAGATCCTAAGCGTCATGTCAAAGTTATTTACATCTGTGCATGTTTTTGGAGCTAACATTGTGATGTAGGTTTCAAGCATTCAATTCAAGATTCAAGCTATCAAATCAAGCATCCAATCAAGCCATTCATGCAAGATCAATACCTTAGAGAGATGTGATGGATTTTAGTCCTCTAAAGGTTTCCATTCAAGGGTTTGGTGAGTTGCAACATAGTGTTGCTCATTCATCATTCCTTGCATTCATGTTTCATTTCATTCCAAGTTTTAATTATCAAAATGGGGTTTGACCAAGGCAAACCCCTATTCACCAAAAACAAACAATTTTTCCCTCTCTTTGTGTTTGTAGATTTGCAGGTGAAGGATTGAAGATTGATCAAAAGTGAATTTTTGCAAAGTTGTCAAAGTTGTCAATATTATCGTCAAGCCACAAAAACTCAAATCTCAAATTTATTTCTGACTTCTCGGCAGTGAAACCTAGAGGAATCAAAAGCTTAGATCCATCTCCAGAGGACCCAAAAAAAAGAGTAGAAAAACACTACAAAGACTCATTCACCCTAGGGTGAATCTATCCCAGGAGAACACTCAATAGGAGCTTTTGGTGACAAGTGTATAAATTCATACTCATCTTAGATTTTCCAGAAGTTTGTGGATTTTGTTAGATTAAGGTTTTAAATTGATGTTTCAAGTTTCACATTGCACAATTGGATTCATTTACTATTTTTCATTTATCTCCCAAAAGTGCATTTCAGGTTGATTTACCCTGTCCTCATTCATAAGGAAAATAGCAAGATCTCCATTAAGATTGACTCACCTAAGGGTTGAAATTCAATATTGCCCTAGGGGATCTCTTTTTCCTAATGAAATTAATAGAAAGATAGGTGCATCATACCATTTCCCATCCATTTTGGTGAACCTATTTTTCTATGTTTCATTTTGGTGAACCTGACATTGTACATCTAAAATTTTGAAATCGGAGTCCATTCAAACCCTAGATCTAGGATTTGCATTACGGTGCATTGAAATTGAATTCGTTTGCATTCCATTTAGGGTTGTTAAAGATTGCATTATTTTTCATCTCATTGAGGGTTTTAAATTTACATTTTGTGTTATTTAAAATCTGAAAAATAAAAAAATTGTGTGCATAATACATTGATTTTTCATAGTACTTGCATATTAGTGTAATTTCAGTCATTCACATTAGAAAATTTAGTCAAAATTGCATCTAAAAAAGTGTCACTTTGTTCACTATTTATCACTATTTGCATTTGCATTTAGACACCAAAATCTAGAAAAAATTGCTACATAAACCACTATTTGCAACCTAAAACAGAGAACACAAATAATAACTTAGAATTTATATTTTTCATTTTTAGAAACCATGTAAAAGGACCCATTCTCCTTGGGAGAATGAGTCCTTGAGGGAAATTTAGAACCAACTTTTCTGAGCATTTTTTGTGGTCCTCTGCACTTCCTAGATCCATTGGTAAACCATTGTTTCAATCTATCAATTTTTGGGAATTTTTGTTTTATGCATTAGGTCTAATCATCCATTTAGTTTAGGCATTACAAATTGGGAAAAAAATTGCATGTTTCAGTTGTGGACCTTTTCAGATCTGTATATATTTACTTTATTTTCAGCATCATTCCATAGTTTAGATAGATTAATTTGTATTTTACAATCATTGAAAACCAAAAACAACCATAAAAACATCAAACAAAAAACCATAAATTAAATGAAAAAACTTGGAGAAAGCATAGTTATCTAGTCATCTTAGATCTCTTTCCACAAGGGAATTGTATGTTTACCAAGCCCTTTAGTTGTGATTACTTTGACATGTTATATGAATCCCTTAAGGACTTCATTTCACCTAGATCGTCCGCTAAATTTCTAACCTTCCAAAAAATGCAAACATTGATACTTATGATAATCATAGTAACTATTCTAATGATGAGAGTATCTTAGTGTGTTGACGCATTACTTAATACCACCTTGCCTATCCTTCATTCATTCCCTAATATTTATCCTACTTGTAATGATGTTTTGATACACGAGGATGAAAGCATAGATACTCATGATAATCACATTTGTTCTTCTCCCAATATCTCTCCTATTTGTGAAGAATATATTTTGGTGTTAGAAGATCCACTCATGGAGGGTCATGAGAATCTTGTTTGTCCCTCTACCTCTCCTTCTCCCACTTGGGAAGATATTATGGCACAAGAGACTAAAATCACTGACACATTTCTTAACATTACCTTACCTAGTCTCCATACATCTCCCACTTGTGATAATGTTTTAGTGAAAGAGGATGCAATTGTGGACAATCATGACAATCACATTTTTTTTGCTGCCAATATCTATCCTCTTTGTGAAGAGGATATTTTGGTGTTAAGATATCCAATCATTGAGATCCATGACCATCCTATTTGTTTCTCTTCACCTACCTCTCCTACTTGGGAAGACATTATTGGACAAGGGAATGTAATCATAGATAACCATGACAATCATATTTTTTCTTCTCCAAATATCTCTCCTATTTGTGAAGAAGATATTTTGGTGTTGGAAGATCCACAAGAATCTCATTTCTCCCTCTCCTAATGCTTATCTCACTTAGGAAGATATTGTTGAATAAGAGAATTCCATCATTGGTAAACAAGAAAATCATAGTTGTTCTTCTCTAAATACCTCTCATACTAGTGATGAAGTTATCTTAGAAAACCCAACTATTTAATGACATGAAAATATTGTTTTCTCTCCTATTAAGGAAGATATCATAGCACACTTAGATGATATCATTAATACATGTCTTTCAAACAATAGTAATGTGGCTTCCTTGTATGAAGATGATAAGGTGACATTAGACTTTCCCCCACTAAAAGCTCATCAAAATAAGGACAAGTCTATTGAGGTTTTGAACATTAGATGTCCCTTGATTATTAGACCTCTTGAGAGTCCTCAAATCATTGGACCTCCTAAGATTCCTCTAATCCTTGGACCTCCTAAGAGTCCTCTAATCATTGGACCTCCTAGGATTCCTTTAATTATTGGACCTCCCAAGTCATCTCCTCTGCCACTTATTATCATAGGACCACCACAACACCAACCAAAACCTGCCACATATGTGTTTTTTCGAATCATTAGGAAAATTGGGAAATAAATTTTATTACCTTATTATATTTAGAATATAAAATAATTCTCTTGATAATGAGTTGTTGGAAAGCTTGAATAATGGTCATTAATCAATTTTGATAAAAATAGAATAGAGAAATATTGGAGGTTACGCCTCCCCACTCAATCATGGAGCTAAAGAAAAAAATGATAATTACACCGAGAGGCCTCTATAGTGGCATCCAAAAATCTATGCAAAGTTTTTGAAGCTATATTTAAAATGAGGAAGTCATGTGCAACTACAATAGATTTGATGAAACAAAAAAACAAATAAAAGAGATTTGATGAAACAAAAAAATCAAATCAAAGAGATCTGATGAAACAAAAAGAACAAACAAATAAATAAATAATATTTTTGATCACAAAGAGAAATCAAATATTTGATCACAAAGATAAATCAATTAAAAAAGAAAATTAGAGAATGATAACTCTCGGAATATTTTATATATATTAATATTTAATATATGTATGCTAGTTGGTATGCATGCAAGCCATGTTGGAAGTGTTGCATATTCTATTTATGTTTCCTCTTGAGAATCATTATAGGGAGAAACTTTGACAACCATTTTTTATATTTTTCATTATTATTTACCGTTCGATATTGTGCATGCAACTTTGATCTACACCTTATCCTTGAAGAATTCTGAAAATGGTACAAATATGATATACCTCGCGCATACCAAGAGAATGGTTCAGAGAAGTAGGGGTTACCTCAAAGTTTACACGAGACTCTTAAACTCAACTCGATCACCCATTCGCTAAATATGGACTCGGAGGAAAGCACGATTTTAAGGGAGATTTTATCCGGAAAAGCAAGAGGAGAAGCTCAATAGCCAGTGAAGAGAGGAGGTTTTCAAGGAAAAATCTCAAGCTTGTCTATGTGCTCTGCATTTGGGTCAAGAGCAAAAGGCAGAGGTACAGTTATGGAAGCTTTCTATTTTCCTTTTGAATCTCTCTCTCTCTCATTTGAAAATATTGTTTCCTCGATAGATATTCATGGTTACATTCTGAAAGAAAATCGTTTCATGGTTGATATCCCTGTTTATGAGATTTTCATTTGATTAAGGAATGGTTCCCCATATTGGGTCGGCTCCATTAGTTGTCATACCATGTTTCAATCCATTCCCATGGGTGTCGACCATTAGGCTCACCATGCCCAGACCGACCTACCCCTATGTGAAAGAAGTAGGGTCGTAGAAACCCCTACATATTATTGCATGTGTAAAAGAGGGGAAGAATCGACTGTTTTTAAGACACCCCTATCGGTTTATCTGTAAATATCAGCTTAGCTAAATCCTACTATCTTATTTATTTCAATGTGTTCACTGTTAATCACTATAGCATGACCGATTTGTAAATGATTGGACTTTTCTTAAGGTCGAACCTTGTGAGGATTGTGCTCGTGACTTCCAGATTATCGTCGTTTCCTCACCATATGTCTCTGGCTTAGAATTTGGTAAGTCGTGTTTAATTAAAAAGGATAGAGTAGAACGACTATGTCATTCCATCTAAATGAGAACCATTCTAACCGTGGCCTTGAGGTCAAGTGATGCTTAGCATCGAGATCTTGATGATAATTGGGTAAAGACCTGACTGTTAAATCAATTCTTTTGTACTTACTAAACTATGGTTATGTTGGTCGAACGAGGGAACATTACCTTCGTTCCATGAAGTTATATGTATTTCCTAGTTTCAATTTACCTTGTAAGATCCAGAATACTCATAATGTCGAATCATAAGGCTCTTTTTAAAATAGAGCCATATCCTTTGTGTATAAGAAATATGCCATAGTTGGCCAGTCAATGCATTTCCATTGACCCATTACCAATCGTTTCTCAAAAATAAAACGATGTTTATAGTAACATGTTTATATTTATACATACATACATAATGTATATATGTATGTATGTATATATATATATATAGTTGCCATATGTGATGCAAAGATGTTGATTGATCACTATCATCGTGCTCACATCTTGACTACTATAGAGTCTTTAAATAAAAGTTATACTTTAAATTCCAAATTCGTTGGAATGAATAATGAATGCCTTAGATGAAATATGTATAAGCTTGAATGATAACATGTGTATCATTATGGACGAATGCTTGCATGTCTTTAAAAACTTGATAATATGGATCTTTGAAAAGGTTAATTAATCAGAACAGGTGACGACCAAAATATTTTTACCACAATACTAAAATTTTAAAATGAAGTTTAAACTAGATGAATTAAAAGTATTAATAGTAAGTTCTTGTATGAAGAAAGAATTTAACCTAAACAACATGTATCGTTTTGAATGACCTTTAAATATATACTTTGTTTTCAAAACATAATGTCACTTATCTAAAACTAAAGTATCATATTATAGAATATTGAAAATGGAAGTATCAAACTTGTACCAAAATCAAGTTATCTTTTGATGTTTTAAATTTTGGAACGAATGATGACATGATTAGAAACATATCATAATGTTCACATTGGATAACCAAAACGAATAAGGATAAGTGATTATTTCACCATAAAAATGAAATAAAATCCAAATAAAAAATGTTTAAAATTTGTTTTAAACTCGAATCCAACCTGATGTCGATTCATATTATTGAGCTCATACCAACTTTGTGACTTCTAGTTGATTTCTAGATTGGAAGTATTGAGTCCTATGACTGCATCGTATGCAAGAATAAGTCTTCTGGCGAAAGTAAATGTTCTCTTTATCTTAGAACTTAATGATCATCTTATAATATCATTTTGAATAATTAAAGAATGTACATGCATACATATATTTAGTTAGAAGGCCATATATGTGTACATGCATAAATACTCCATTTATGCATATACACATACATGCGATATACCTTATTTTTATCAACTTATTACTTTATTCAAATAATGATTGATTTATTTCATTGTACAAAAGAAAGGAATAAAGTTAGGAATGATACCTTATATGTATTGGATGTGTATTTATGTTTTCCCATGTAAGATAGGTAATGCTTGTTCATATAATGACCGAACATGCCTTCTCATGATAGTCGAATAGCAAATAATGAGGAAATGAAATCTCTTTTCTTAAGAATGTATACTAATATATACATCCATATATATGTATATACATACATGAGTCATACCTTCTTTATTTAATAATTCATTTTAATTACTTCATGCCAATACTTGCATATTCTTACATTGGATCCACATCATTTCTTGATATGCACTTTTGAATAGATTAGCATATAGACAAGTTACCATGTTAGCATATGTATACTAGTAAATATTTACCTTGTTTCTTTTAATGATGGACCAAGCAACGTTGAAGATGGATTGGCATGTAGCATTCATGACTGACTATGTATGTGCATGAGCGTCAAGTATGATGACATTTTTGGTGTAATCCTTGTATTGTTTAATCATGATGTGATTAACTGTTGATATGACTTTCTTCACACATTCCATTAATCCTATTCAAAGTGGCATTACTAGTTTTCCTCATGCTAGATCAGGCATTCTTCTTTCAGGAAGAATTTTGGGGAAGTGATTTACTTCGTGGTAGGGTGGAAATGTGCTCCAACAATATTCTTGCTCTCGAAGTGGCGAAGGAGTTCAAAGGTCAAAAGGATCCTATCAAGAAAGTTAAAGTTTCAGTATATTATATATAGTCTTGCTATCGACCAAGTGGTCTATTGTAAGGAAAATTTTCCCATATGTTAAACCATGTAATTCAACACATGTACTACAAACTTTATTTATTCAACATAATTCCTTATCTTTTTTCTTGTACATTAGACACATGTCATTTTATACGCATGATGATGTGTAATTTGTGTATTTAATTAAGCTTTGATTTATGGAGGTCATTACATTTGGTATTGGAGCTTAAGGTTTAGTGCTAGGGCCTTGAGTTCACCTTGCTTAATTTCGACACCTAATTGCATGAACCTCCTAAGGTGCTTAGTGCATGATGTGTAAGAAAGTCAATAAGTGTTCATATAAAGAGTTTCTCTTAGACTTCTATCATCTGATAGGAAAGGGACGAAGTCCCTTGTCTTAGGATCATTGAGAGAAAATTAGTCTCTCTCAAGGTAGTGCCTTTGGCACATAAACATGCCATTAGAAAGATCAATTTGAATTAATGTTTGAGTTGGTAACACCCTAAAAATTTTGTGTGAATGACCTAAGTCCTTTCATATCTTAGAAGGCATCGCTTGGGCAACTCTAATAAATGGTTGCATATATTACCCACACATTGAACCTGCATGTTTCATACTCTGTCCATAATCCTTTGCATGTTGTTTGGAGGTTGTTGCCTCCTATCTATTGAGCTCTCTGGATAAACTTTGTTTGTGTAAGCTTTGGTCCTTTCTGGAATGCTAGGACCCACTAACTACATTATATATGAAATACCCTATAAGAAAAGGTATCATGAATGGTATCTTGAATTTATTAAGTATAAATTAAGATCTTTAAGATTCATGAAGGTCTAATCATTCAATTATTATAAGGTTGGAACAAGGATACAAGTGATGATGAAATAGATAATAGGATGGTATGCTAAGACTAGTATAAGGGTCAATGAATGAAAATCTTACCTTCTTAGAAGTTTATGATGTTTATGAATATAAGTAGAAATACATCATGAGATAGGATGTGCATTAAGAAGAAAGAAGGTGAAACATACCTTACATGATTACATAAAATATTTCTAAGATGTTTCTTAATATAGTAGTTGAGCACATCATAAGAAATCTGAGTTGCATGCTAATAGGAAAGCATTTAAAGGACTCACATGCATGAGATGATTTCATGTATTAAAGGAAGAAATAAACATGTGAAAGTTGACCTAGTAGATCATTGAGAACAAATACCTATGTCTCTAGAATGCATTAACCATAATAATTGTGTTGAAACCTATATGGTTAGCACCTTGTAGTGTCTTGAGGAAGTTATATGGGTCCAATGATTTATTTTATGCCTATGGATATAGTTGGTTATCATATCTTCATTAATGTGATATAGAGTGGTAGAAAGGATCCTACATCATATGTAATATTCTAAAGTGGATTGTGATGATTAAATGACCCTACCTTGCAAAGCAGTGGTAACCAAGTTATAAGGTAAATTGAATATCATTAGTGGCTTTGATATGTTGACCTAAATAAGCATCTATATGTCATGGTATCAAGATTTTTATAGTGACTTGAGATGTAGATCATTAGTGATACCATAATAGTGGTTTACAATTTTTTGCCAAACTGGACACTGAAATTATTATTTTTAACTAAATCTTCACATTCGGGCACCTATAGTGGCTAAACCGTGATGAATTTGGAGATGGTGCAAACTAGAGTCTCATCAAATTTTGTTTATAAATTATAAAAATATTTTTTTCAAAATTTTTGGAATCAAATTGCACTTCTTTTTCCATCTCCCACGAAAATTGATTTTTTTCAAAAAACAACATTTTTAAAAAGTGACGCACACCGTATAATGCATAACTTTTTTTCCATGAAGGATAAAATTCTAATTCTTTCAAATTTAGATATGTAACTCTGATATCTAGTGCTTCCACTTGGTTAGATAGTTTTTATTGAATATTTTTTCCTTAATCAAGTTTCAAAGCCAAACAAATTACAATTCAAACACAAAGCGACTGTATAACACGTAACTTTTTTTGTATATGTCAAAATTTAATTTTTTTTTTGTTGGATCAAGGACTTCAATATCTGGTGCACTCATATTTTTCAAAAAAAATTGATAATCTTCTATTTTTCCACATGTGAAGAACAAAGAAATTCATTTTCGATGAAAAACCTATGTTTAATAAAACTTAAAAAACAAATACATAACAAAACCAAAACATATTAAAATTATATTCATTGGATAGCTTGTTCTGAGGAATACCATAATCATTTGAAATAAATTTTAAATGAATTCATTTGATCCCCCAAAAGCTAAATCAAAAGTGATTTTTTATCAGCATTTTGATAGGTGTAAAGGAGACGCATTTATAGGTATGGTTTAAAATTAGCGACGTTCTATCGAAGGGGGTTTGATCTAAGGTGATTTGATAAAACCCTCTTCAATTGGAATCCTTAAAATGGATCTTTTTAAGGCTTAAATCATTATATTTTCTAAAAATATGTGATTTCAGCTAAAATCCGTTCCTCTCAGGAATTGTAAACCACTATTGTGACAGCACAAGTGTAGACCCTTAAGTGGGTAGCTCTTGCATGACTAAATGAAATGTCATCTCTTGCATAAGATAATGTGGTTTTGTTTGGAAATATTAGTACCATTGCATGGATTGTCTTTTGAACATGCAATCAAAGTGATCACATGCTATAAGTCTTGGAATTCCATCTTTGATTATTGTACTTTGTATCATTGATGTAAAAGTGAATTGACTAAGTGGCGATTGAATGCCAAGTCAAACTATGTATATTGACTTATGACATTTGGAAATGAATATAAATTATTTGAACATGATGAGCTAAGATAGAAAATAGCTATTGGATTTATGTTCTTAAATTTATTATTCATAATGTCATAATTGATTTATTGGAGTGAATCTAACTCTTGCATATAATGTGAATTCCTCTTTTGCATGACTTCTTGCATTGCATTAGAATGAGAAATATTTGAGTATGGAAAAAACACATGGAAGCATGTATTGATATTTGAAATCATTGCATGAATGTGCAACTAGAAATTATTTGATTTGTGAATGTGATTGGGTATGTTCTCTAGCACACCTTGGATGAAAGGGGTCGTGTAGCTATGTACTCCCCCTATGTGATTATTGTGGACACTCGATTATGTGAAGTGTATCAAATTGATGATTTATTTCATTTCATTGATGAAAATATTTCTTGTGTGGTAAGGACCAAATTTTGTACTTTGGTTTTTTGTATGATTGGTCTAGTCACCAACTCCTTGATGATCATTTTGTGGCCCTCGGTCATACTTGATTTATTGTTGGAATTGTCGACATTTTCAAACTTTGTGTTGAATCTGATGATTCTTCTCTCTGTGAGTTTTATTTTCAAATCTCTTGGTGACTAATCCAAATGTTTGACATTGTTGGTCCTATATCATGTTAAGTGTTGTAACCTATCAAGTTCACCATGAACAATGATAGAATGTTTGAGGGAGTAAATTGCAGAGAACGTACTAATCTTGAATATGTATCATGATTGAATTTTATCTTACAAATTGTGAAGAGTGGCATGTATGTTGTTGCGTATGATAAATGAAATGACATGCATTGTATGATATGTATTGAGAAGATTCAAATTTCATTAAGTGAATGACATTAATGTATTCTCTCCATTCATGCAAAATGTGCTAAAGATTGCCTTCTTGTATATGCTTGAAATAGTTGAATATGAATGAGGAAGGTTTCTACTTGTTGGAGGGTGTCGAATGTGGAACAATAGAGAAGGGCTTCCTCTTTTTGGGAAGATCCCAATATTTCCAAGTGCTTTGGCCAAAGCCCAAACCATTGAAAAAGATGGTTAGCCTAGCAGATTTTATTTATCCAATTTTTTGCCACATCCATCTTGTAGATGCATATATCATAGACATATATATCTATGTAGATGTTACAAGCATGCACTAGATTCCCCCTACCTCAAATTATTTTGGGATAGCTAGGCACTTGCAGGGTCGGTAGATCTTTGGGAGATCTTCGTGGAAGTATAAACCTCATGATTGGGTGGAAAATCACCCAAATCATGTTTTCAACTTTGAATAGCCATATGTGGATTGAAAGTCAGAGACTTGACTAGCCATGTGTGGATTGAAAGTTAGAGAGTTTATAGATTATGTTTTGCATACAATTACTTGATTACTGCTCGTATGATGCACTATCATTGGTATAAGTATTATGATTTGTAAACATATTAACATTTAAATGATGCACTTGCACATGTAGAGATATAAAATGTATGCAATTATTTATTGTCTTGAGATTATATCTATTTATCTATTGGTTCAATTATTGTTACTTTTGACTCATGAACATTGATGATCTTAGATCACAAGTGAGTCTCTATATGAAAATAATTTTGTAAGGATGATATGCCTTTGATGAATTGAGAACGTGAGTTGATGATTTATAGATACACAAGAGTATCATTCATAAAATGAGGTATACGAATGAATTATATATATATATATATCCACTTATATATGATCAAGTTGTGATCTAGTCAGTGTTAATCATATGTTGGAAATTGTAATCTCTATCGTACAATATTGACTTGACTTTCCTATGAGGTGTTGATCTTTGAACAAGCTAGAAATAACACAAGCGTGTAAAAGAAAAGATAAGAAAATTGAAGAGAAAACACGAGCAACCTAGCCAACCAATTGAACTACAAGGTATGGTAAGCACATGTATGCATTTATGTGAATACAAAATTTGAAGTTTGTGAAATGTGCAAAATTGTTTCCAATACTAAGCATATAAATTATTGAATCTTATGAAGATAAGAAGAAATATTTCAAAGAAATTTTGAATTCAAATTTTATTATGGGTACTAACATGGACTAAAGTGTTATGTTGTTTCTGTGAGTGCCACTGAAATATTATCACCATTTTGAGGGAGACAACATTGTTGGAGAAGAGGTAACCTAGCCTTGTAAAGTTGAAAGGTAGTAATGGAATACACACGCTCACTTAGAAATTGATGCATGAATGTTTTGAAAAATGAGTGTGATTCTCTTATTCTAAATGTGCATGTTTCTTTAAGTGCATTTAGTTGATGAAAATACTTACCATGTTTTACATGATCTTGGATGACCAAGTTTTGGATATATTAATAAAAGGAATTGTAATTACTTGTTAGGCGAAGGGTGAAGCCTCAAATACTTCAGTGACTACTGAGTAAGACATCAAGACGATGTCCCTTCCTAGAGGGGAAGGATGCCATGTCATATTTTTTTTTAATCATTAGGAAAATTGGGAAATAACTTTTATTACCTTATTATATTTAGAATATAAAAGAATTATCTTGATAATGAGTTGTTGGAAAGCTCGAATAATGGTCATTAAACAATTTTGATAAAAATAGAATAAAGAAAGATTGGAGGTTATGCCTCCCCCCTCAACTGTGGAGCTAAAGAAAAAAAATGATAATTGGTATGCATGCAATGACATGCATGCAAGCCGTGTTGGAAGCGTTACATATTCTATTTATGTTTCATCTTGAGAATCACTGTAGGGAGAAAATTTGACAACCATTTTCTATATTTTTCATTATTATTTACCCTTCCATATTATGCATGCAACTTTGGTTTGTGCCTTATCCTTGAAGAATTCTAAAAATGGTACAGATAGTATATACCTCACGCATACCAAGAGAATGCTTCAGATAAGCAGGGGTTACCTCAAATTTTACACAAGACTCTTGAACTTAGCTCGATCACCCATTCACTAAACATGGGTGCAGAGGAAAGAATGATTTGAAGGGAGATTTTGTCCAAAAAAGCAAGAGGAGAAGCTCAATAGCCAGTGAAGAAAGGAGGTTTTAAAGGAAAATTCTCAAGATTGTCTATGTGCTCTACATTTGGGTCAAAAGAAAAAGGCATAGGTATAGTTATGGAAGCTTTCTATTTTCTTTTTGAAGCTCTCTCTCTCATTCAAAAATATTGTTTCCTCAATAGATATTTGTGGTTGCATTCAAAAAGAAAATCGTTTCATGGTTGATATCCCTGTGTATGAGATTTGCATTTGATTAAGGAATGGTTCCCCATATTGGGTCAACTCCATTAGTTTTCATACCAAGTTTCAATCCATTCCCATGGGCGTCAACCATTAGGCTCGCCATGCCTAGATTGATCTGCCACTATGTGAAAGAAGCAAGGTCATAGAAACCCTTGCATGATATTGCATGTGCAAAAGAGGGGAAGAATCGACTAATTTTAAGACACCCCTATCAATTTATCTATGAATATCGGCTTAGTTGAATCCCACTATCTTATTTATTTCAATGTGTTCATTGTTAATTGGTATAGAATGATCATTTTGTATATGATCAAGCTTTTCTTAAGGTCAAACCTTGTGAGGATTGTGCTCATGACTTCCAGATTATCGTTGTTTCCTCGCCATATGTCTTTGGCTTAGAAGTTGGTAAGTCATGTTTAATTAAAAAGGACATATTAGAATGACTTTGTCATTCCATCTAAATGAGAACCATTCTAACCATGGCCTTGAGGCTGAGCAGTGCTTAAAATCGAGCTCTTGATGATAACCAGGTAAAGACCCGACTGTTAAATTGATTCTTTTTTGCTTATTGAACTATGGTTCGGTTGGTCAAACCAAGGAACATTACCTTCATTCCATGAAGTTATATATATTTCCTAGTTTCAATTTACCTTGTAAGATTCAGACTACTCATGATGTCGAATCATAAGGCTCTATTTAGAACATAGCCATATCCTTTGTGTATAAGAAAGATGTCATAGCTGGTCGGTTGATGCATTTCCATCTACCCCTTACCAATTGTTTCTCATAAATAAAATGTTGTTTATAAAAACATGTTTATATATATGTGTATATGCACATAGTCACCCAGTATGTTTATATGTGATGCAAAGATGTTGAGCGATCACTACGTGCTCACATCTCGACTCTTATAGAGTATTTAAATAAAAATTATACTTTAAATTCCATAACATTATATGGAATAAATAATGAATGCCTTAGATGAAATATGTATAAGCTTGAACGATAGCATGTGTATTGTTCTAGATGAACGCTTGCATGTCTTTAAAAACTTGATAATTTGGGTTTTTGAAAAGGTTAATTAATCAGAAAAGGGTGATGACCAGAATATTGTTACCACAATAGTAAAGATTTAATATGAAGTTTAAACTGGATGAATTAAAAGTCTTGACAGTAAGTTCTTGTATGAAGAAAGAATGTAAACTGAATGACATGTATCATTTTGAATGACCTTTAAATATATAAAAAAAATTCAAAAATAGAACATCACTTATCTAAAATTGAAGTATCATTACAAAATATTGAAAATGGAAGTATCAAACCTGTACCAAACTCAAGTTACCTTTTGATGTTTCAAATTTTGGAATGAATGATAACATGATTAGAAACATATCATAATGTTCACATTGGATGACCAGAATGAATAAGGATAAGTGATGATTTCACCTTAAAAATTAACTAAAATCCAAACCGAAAATGTTTAAACTTGAATCCAACCTAATGTCGATTCATATTATTAAGATCAAACCAACTTTGTGATTTCTAGATGACATCTAGATTGAAAATATTGTGTCCTATGACTGCATCATATGCAATAATAATTCTTCTAATGAAAGTAAATGTCCTTTTTATCTTAGAGCTTAATGATCTACTTATAATATCATTTTGAATAATTAAAGAATGTATACAGATACATATATTTAGTTAGAAGGCCATATTTTTGCAAGTATGAAGAAGTAGTTGTAAGGTGTTGTCATTGATGTCAACCGGTCAATTGGTTATCAACTGGTTTTTGTTGTCATTAATGTCAGAATGCAGGTTATTGGTTCTATATGTCGAGGATATTAAGAAAATTGTATTGAAGGAAGATTGTAGGTGTTCAGTGATTGATCCGAGTTTTGGTCTAAAATTTACTTCTATGTGTGTGTAGTTCAGATATGTTGATCATGGTTGTTCAAAGTTGCTATACCCAAATTTTTGGTTTCTAATTCATTGTACAGTGCAAATTATGTTCACCAGTTGTGAACTATAGTTTTGTGTGTATCTGGCTGAGGTCCAGGAGAAATGTTGTTGGTCTAGATTTATCTTTGGTTAATTCTTATGACTTGTGGTTCCAGAGTTAAGTTGTTATGATCATGTTGAAGATAATTTCAACATCTGGAAGGATTGTACTTAATTGTAATATGTGTTCTACACTGGTTTGGTCGGCCTTGTGTTAAACACTACCTTCATAATTGATGAAGTGTGTTGTGACCTATTTGGGTCCTCATCAAGCATGTGTTTGGGTCGCCCTCATTCTAATTCCACCCTAGGATGTTTTGGAACTAAACTAATTTGAATTTAATGATGGATGGTTGACTTTGGATATGTTTCAAAGTTGAAGATGGTATAAATACAAGATGAGTTAGTGGTGAAAGGGAGAATAGAGAGATAAGCACAAATAAATGTAGCAGACAGATGTGAAGTAGGTGTGAATCAAGTGGATGAATGTAATGTGAGTGTGGTAGATCAGTGTGAAGTCTAAATGTTGAGTTTTTGAATGCAGTGAACTGAAGGTGGACTCTATCATTCATGCATGTCTGTAAGTGGTTGAGCAAACTACAGTGAATTTCTCTATTGCATTGAGATTGTCTTCTCTCTGTAGCATATCTTGTCTATCTTCTTTGTATCTCTGTGGCATTAAGCCCTCTGAGTTGTTAGCCATGTTGGATAATGAGTCCTGATCCGCATAGCGAGTCCTTGTTTTGGCAGTGAGCTTTTTTCTCAGGCAGTGAGCCTTTTGTAATCAATTTTGATATTCTCTATAGTGTGAGTTAATCCTCACCATGGATTTTCCCTCATTGGGTTTTCCACATAAATCTGGTGTTGTTGTGTTTGTGTGATGGTTTTCAGTTTCTGCACTTGCACTTAATGTTTAATCATTTTAGCAGAGTTAAGAATTGTGATTGATCTAAGTTTTGGTGAATGTTATAAAAGTTTAATTTGTGACAACTAATTCACCCCCCCTTACAATTGTCCTTTTCAACAATTGGTATTAGAGCTTGGTTCCTTGGAGAAGAACTTAACTGCTTAAGGAAGGTCTGGGATGGCTAGCAAAATCACTCATGATTATCCAAGGTTCGATGGAACTAATTATGCTATTTGGAAAATACTGATAGAAGAGTATCTAGAGTATTATGGATATGATGTGGAGAAAGCTTACAAGAATCCTTACACTCCTCTTGCTAATGGTCCAATTACAACTGATGAGATCAAGGCACATTAAGCGAACAATAAGGTGAAGTACATTTTCAAGAATAGTCTTGTACATTCTTAGTTGATTAAAGTTCAAAATTTGAAGACTACTAAAGAAGTTTGGGAAGCTCTATAAAAGGCACATGAAGGTGATGAAAGGGTCAAAGAGGAAAAATTGTAGAATTTGGAGACATAGTTTGAGCTCCTACATATGTCTGAAGATGAGAATGTTAAAACTTATGTATAGAGGTTGGATGAGGTAGTAGTTGGAATGTGAGGACTTGGTGCTACAATAGATGAATCCAGAATTGTAAGAAGATTCTTAGAACTCTCCCTGATGCTTATAGTGAAAATGTATGTGCTATTGAAGAACATATAAATTATAATCTGACTTACACTCAAGATCAATTGTTGAGAACTCTGAAATCTTATGAGATGAGAAAGTCAAATTTGAGAAATGGATCTAAATCAGAGATTGCTTTTAAAGCTACAAAAGCTGAAGATCCAGATGAATAAAATCTTGATGAAGAAGAAGCTAAGTTTGTGAGAAAGATGAAGAAAGGCTCGAGAAAGTATGAAGGTAAGTTACCCTTTAAATGCTTTAGTTGTGGAGGAATAGGTCATTATGCTACAAGGTGTCTGAAAAGAGCTAAGAGGAATAAACAAAGATATGAGAAAGAAAGGAAAGGTAAGAAGATCAATAGAGCATATTATGTGAATGAGGATACTAGTACATTTGACGAGGAATCTAACTATGGGGACCCTAATGACAATGAATGCTTGTTCTTGGCTATAAAAGATGAACCTACTTCTGCTAATTCTGACAAATAGGTGAAGGAATACCCTCTGAAGAAGGAGAAAAATTAAGGTACTGTAGTCTCTACCCTACTTGCTAAACAGGAAAAGAACTATTAGGTTGTTGACAATGGTTGTTCACATCACATGATTGGTGATAAGAGTAAGTTTGTTAAACTTGAAAATTAAATGGTGGCTTAGTTATGTTTGGAGATGATACTGGTGCTAAAATTTGTGGGATAGGTCTAGTAAGTTTTGATGGAAAGCATATTACTAATGATGTCTATTATGTTAAGGGTTTAAGGAATAATATTTTGAGTGTTGGAAAGATGTGCAGTAAAGGATATAAAATTGTATTTGAGGATGAAAGATGTTGATCAAGAAAGGATCTAAAATAGTGATTGCTACAAGAAAGAAATCTGAAGGAAATATCTATCAACTTAAGGGTGTTGATGGAAAATGCTTTATGACTCAGATTAATGATAGTTGGTTGTGGCATCAAAGAATGTGTCATATGAATTTTGATAACTTGGCAAGGATTAGTGCAATTCATGCCATGAGAGATTTACCAAGGATTACAAATCTTGTTAATGCTATTTGCAAGAATTTTCAGTTTGGGAAGCAAACAAGAAATCATTACAGATCAAAGGAACAATCTACTACCGGACTACTGGATTTAATTCGTACATATCTTTGTGGTCAGGGACTACAAGAGAAAGAATCCTACAAGGTTAAAGGTACTTTATGCTTTTGATTGATGATTATTCTAGATATACATGGGTTACATTTCTTAGAGAGAAATCAAGTGCATTAGATAGATTCAAGACTTTCAAAGCTCTGGTTGAAAATGAAGTAAATTTGAGGATAAAATGCTTAAGGTCTGATAGAGGTGGGGAATTCACTTTTGATGAGTTTAATATGTTTTGTGAAGTGCATGGAATAAAAAGATAGTTATCTACTTCAAGAAATTCTCAACGGAATGGAGTTGTTGAAAGAAGAATAAAATAGTTCAAGAGGCTACTAGATCAATGATTACTAAGACGGGTTTACCAGAAGTTTACTGGAGAGAAGCTATTCACACTACTGTTTATGTATTCAATTGAGTTCAAGCAAGAGCAAATAGTACAAAGACCCCTATGAGCTATGGTATGGAAAAATTCCTACTGTTAAATATTTCAAGGTATTTGGAAGCAAATGATGTATCAGATGGGATGAAGAAAATTTAGGGAAGTTTGATGCAAGAAGTGATGAAGGTATTTTTCTTGGATATTCTACTAGAAGCAAAGCTTACATATGTTTCAACAAAAGACTAAGGAATATAGTAGAAAGCTCAAATGTCAAAGTTGATGAAACAATGAAGAATTCTATTGATATTGATGGATATGTATCTGATGAACTTGATTACATAAGAATTGAAGAAATTGTGGAAGAATAGGAAAAGGATGAGCAAGAGAAGCAAAATGAAGAAGAAGCTCTGGTAGTGTCACATAAGACACTTAGATATGTGCGAAAGAATTATTCAGAAAATCAGATCATTGGAGATAAAACGAAAGGAGTATTGACAAGAAGTAGAGTTGCTACTGGTGAAATAAATATGTATTTACTTTCTAAGATTGAACCAAAGACTGTAAGTGAAGCATGTAAAGATGAGTATTGGATGGAAGCTATGAAAGAAGAACTTATGCAACTTGAGAAGAATCAAACTTGGGAATTGGTCCAAAGATCGACAGACAAAAAAATTAATGGATCAAAGTGGGTATTCAAAAATAAGTTGAATGAGAATGGAGAAGTGTTCAAAAACAAAGCAAGGCTTATGTGTAAGGGTTACTCACAAGTAGAAGGTATAGATTTTCAAGAGACTTTTGCTCCAATGGCAAGAATGGAAGCTATTAGAATGTTCTTAGCATTTGCTGCTCATAGAAATTTCAAGGTCTATCAGATGGATGTCAAGTCTACATTTTTTAGTGGTGAGCTAGAAGAAGTATACATGGAACAACCGAAAGGATTTCAGTTGTCAAATCCACTGGATATGGTTTGTAGATTGAAGATAGATTCATATGGTTTGAAGCAAGCTCCTAGAGTTTGGTATGCAAGATTAGATAGGTATTTGATTCAACAAGGTTTCAACAAAGGTACGACAGATAGTAAATTATACTTTAAAGTTGAAAATGACAAAATCTTGATTGTAGTTGTATATGTTGATGACATTATTTTTGGAGGAAATGAAACTATGTGTAAAAAAATTTGGAAGAGATGCAAAAAGAGTTTGAGATGTCTATGTTAGGAGAGATGAATTTCTTTCTTGGGCTACAAATTAATCAAACAAAGAAAGGAATCTTTATTTCATAGTCTAAGTATGCGAGAGAGATGTTGAAGAAGTCTAGGATGGATGGTTCCAAACCGGTATGCACTCCCATGGTGACTAGTTGCAAATTAGACGACAGGAAGAGTACAAGTGGTGGTGCATTCTTTCTTGGTTTTAGATTAGTGGCATGGTTGAGTAAAAAGTGAGATTTAGTTTCTTTATCTACTGTTGAAGCTGAGTATATTGTTGTTGCATCTTGTTGTGCACAAGTTCTATGGATGAAACAAACATTGAAAGATATCACAATTGTGTATGATGATCCTATTTCTATATTTTGTGATAACACAAGTGCAATTAACATTTCAAAGAATCTAGCGATGCACTTGAGGACAAAGCATATATCTATCAGGTATCATTTCTTAAGAGAGAAGGTTGTGGAGAATGAACTAAAGCTTGAGTATGTCCCCACAAAGGATCAAATTGTTGATATTTTCACGAAGGATCTTCCTAAAGATACTTTTGAGTATCTCTGGGAAAAGTTAGGGGTTATTTCCCCTCCTTTCTTGAACTAGATGCATATGGAGATGCATCAGTTTGGTGGATCTATGGATCTATCGTTCTTTTGGATTGATGTTTTGGAGGCTACCTCTCAGGGGGAGCAAGTAGTGTCATGTGTTGTCATTGTATGAGTATTATGTTTCTAATGTCAAAGGAGAAATCACTGTAAAACATCTTTTGCCTTTGCCATTGATGTCAAAGGGGGAGATGAGAGAGATGTGAAAAGATAGAGATATAAAGAGAAAAATATTATCTACTAAGGGGGGAGAAACAAAAAGAAAAATCATAAGAAGTATGTTCAAAGCTAATATGTTGTCTTTGATGGTTTTTCACATCACGTGTTGCCATCAATGACAAAGGGGGAGATTTTTGCAAGTATGAAGAAGTTGTTGCAAGGTGTTGTGATTGATGTCAACTGGTCAATTGGTTATCAACTGGTTGTTGTTGTCATTAATGTCATGAATGCAGGTTATTGGTTGTATATGTCGAGGATATTAAGAAAATTGTATTGAAGGAAGATTGCAAGTGTTCAGTGGTTGCTTCAGGTTTTGGTCCAAAATTTGCTTCTATGTGTGTGTAGTTCAAATATGTTGATCATGGTTGTTGGAAGCTACTATATCCAAATTTTTGGTTTCTGATTCATTGTACAGTGCAAGTTATGTTCACCAGTTGTGAACCGTGGTTTTGTGTGTATCTGGCTAAGGTCCAGGAGAAATGTCGTTGGTCTAGATTTCTCTTTGGTTAAGTCCTATGACTTGCAGTTCTAGAGTTAAGTTGTTATGATCATGTTGAAGATAATTTTGACATCTAAGAGGATTATGCTTAATTTTTTTATGTGTTCTACATTGGTTTGGATGACCTTGTATTAAACACTACCTTCAAAATTGATGCAACATGTTGGGACCTATTTGGGTCCTCATTAAGCATGTGTTTGAGTCACCCTCATTCTAATTCCACCCTAGGATGTTTTGGTGCCAACCTAATTTGAATTTAATGATGGATGGTCAACTTTGGATATGTTTCAAAGTTGAAGATGGTATAAATACAGGATGAGTTAGTGGTGAAAGCGAGAACAAAGAGATAAGCACAAAGAAATAGAGTAGATAAATGCAAAGCAAGTGTGAATCAATTGGATGAATGTAACATGAGTATGGAAGAGATCAGTCTGAAGTCAGAATGTTGAGTTTCTGGATGTAGTGAGCTGAAGGTGGACTCTTCATTCATGCATGTCTGCAAGTGGTTGAGAAAATTATGGTAGATTTCTCTGTTACATTGAGATTGTCTTCTCTCTATAGCATATCTCTTCTATCTTCTTTGTATCTCTGTGGCAGTGAGCCCTCCAAGTTCTTAGCCCTGTTGGACAGTGAGTCCTGATCCTGACAGTGAGTCCTTGTTTTGGTAGTGAGGCTTTTTCTCAGGCAGTGAGCTTTTTGTAATCGGTTTTGATATTCTCTATAGTGTGAGTTAATCCTCACCACGGTTTTCCCCTCATTGGGTTTTCCACGTAAATCTAGTGTTGTGTTTTTGTGATGGTTTTCAATTTTTGTACTTACACTTAATATTTAATCATTTTAGCAGAGTTAAGAATTGTGATTTATCTAAGTTCCGGTGAATGTTCTAAAAGTTTAATTTGTGACAATTGATTCACCCCCCCTCTCAGTTGTCTTGTTCAACACATATATGTGTACATGCATAAATACTCCATTTATGCGTATACACATACATGCGATATACCTTATTTTTATCAACTTATTACTTTATTCAAATAATGATTGATTGATTTCGTTGTAAAGAAGAAAGGAATAAGGTTAGGAATGATACCTTATATTTATTGGATGTGTATTTATGTTTTCCCATGTAAGATAGGTAATGCTTGTTCATATAATCATCGAACATGTCTCTCATTATAGTTGGATAAGAGATAATGAGGAAATGGAATCTCTTTGCTTAAGAATGTATACTCATATATATACCCATATATATGTATATACATACATACATAAGCTATACCTTCTTTATTTAATAATGCATTTTAATTATTTCATGCCAATACTTGCATGTTCTTACATTGGATTCACGTCATTTCATGATATTTACTTTTGAATAGTTTATTGAAAATATTGTATGCATATAGACAAGTTACCATGTTAGCATATGTATACTAGTAAAGATTTACCTTGTTGCTTTTAATGATGGACCAAGCAACATTGAAGATGGATTGGTATGTAGCATTCATGACTAACTATGTATGTGCATGAACATCAAGTATGATGATGTTTTTGGTGTAATCCTTGTATTATTTAATCATGATGTGATTAAATGTTGATATGACTTGCGTCACACATTCTATTACTCCTATTCAAAGTGGCATTGCTAGTTTTCCTCGTGTTGGGTCAAACATTCTTCTTTCAAGAATAATTCTGGGGAAGTGATTCACTTTGTGGTAGAGTGGAAACACGCTCCAACAATGTTCTCGCCCTCAAAATGGTCAAAGGAGTTCAAAGGTTGAAAGGATCCTGTCAGGAAAGTTCAAGTTTCAGTATATTGTATAGTCTTTCTATTGACTAAGTGGTCTATTGTAAGGGAAATGTTCCTATATGTCATGCCATGTAATTCGACACATGTAATATAGACTTTATTTATTCAATATAATTCCTTATATTTTTTCTTGTACATTGGAAACATGTCATTTTATATGTGTGATGATGTGTAATTTGTGTATTTAATTAAGCTTTGATTTATGGAGGTTGTTATAAAACCTCTAGGAGTTATCTTAAATTTTGCAAGGCAAGTCACTAGTAACAATGTTTTGCAAAATTTAAGTTATAATACCGTTGCTCATACATACAACACAAGGAACAATACACAACCATAAAAAATACCTACTTCATTACCACTTCCTCGGCCTATCTTGCCTAGTGCTCCTTGTTTTCCTTTACATAGTGGAAAGGAGTATGATCTTGTAGAAAAACTTTGCAACACTTCTACTAAGATATCCTTGTGGGATTTGATTCAAGCTTCACCTAATTACCATAGCATGCTTCAAAATTCTTTACAAGTTGTTATCCCTGCTAGTGCACAACCAAATGATGTAGTAGCCCTAATTCAAGGTATGAACTCAGTCAACTTATACATTACTTTCCATCAATATGAGTTACCTCCATTAGAAGTGCCAAAAAAAATGAGGCTTTGATGATAGTGGCTAAAATTAATAGATGTGGAATAAAAATAACTCTCTTGATAATGGTTCGATGCTTAATTTTTGTAGTGTAAACCTTCTAGATAAGATTGGAGTGGAAAAAATCCAAATTCAACCAGCCTCTTTATCTATTCATGCTTTTGATAATGTGGGAAAGAAACCTCTTGGTGTGATAATGTTACCTGTGAGAGTTGACAAAGTTACATTGCAAACTCCTATCCATGCATGCCCAATAATCTTTCATATAATATTCTCTTAGGTAGACCTTTGATTCATGCAATGAATGCAATGCCTTGAACGTTACATCATCTAGTGAAATATGTGTACAACAACACAGTTTACACAATGTATTAACAAAAAATGTATCCCTTTTTCCTTAATTTGGGAATAATTAATATTAAAACGAGCTTAATGTTGCCTTGATTTAGTGTTGTAATGTGTTTTACACATTTTAATTAAGTTTAGGGCCCTTTTAAACTAAATGGACTTAATTGTGCCTTATTTAGGGTGTTGTAAATTGTGTCTTTACACTTTCACACTAATCTAGGGCTTTATTAATTAATTGAGGTTAATTTTCCTTAATTGGACCCTTTAATTCAAATTCAAGCCTAATTAAATGCAAAACCCGAGGGATAAAACCTGTCATTCATAAATGCCATTACACAACACTTAATTTTGGAAGGTGTGTGTCCTAGGTTAGTGACCTAAGACACATTTGCCACATGGCAAATGGGTCCTCACTAGGTCTCAGGACCCTATTTTCACATGATCTTTCACATTGTCCGAAGTGTGTCCTAGTTAAGTGAGCTAGGACCCATTCAACCTATGGTGAATGGGTCCTCACTTAGACCTAAGACCCCTCTTTGAAATATGTTTTTGGTGGTATTTTAATGATTTGAAATCTATGATTCAATGTCGGCTTGTGATATTTGAATTTTGGGAATTAATGTTGAGATGTCTATAAATACAAGTCTATTTCACTTAGTTTCACCTAGCACTTCCAAGTGATCTTAAGATTACTTTCACAAGAGAATTATAGGAGCATTCAAGATCATTTCAAGGCATTTAAGGGAAGACTATAGAATATTATTGCAACAATCAAGATTCCAATTATCATGTCAAAGATGGATTGCATCATGCATTTTGTTGAGCTAATGTGGTGATGTAGCATTCAAGACCTATTAAAGGCATTGTTTCATATCAAGTTTCAAGATCCACATTCATTGAGGCCACGTAATGCTAGATTGCAGGGTAAAAACACAAACCTGTATCACACTTTATAAAGGAATTGGTCAACAACAAATTTTTTTTGAACTTCGACCACATAAAAGTGGTCTTTATGTTTTGAATTTCAAAATGGTGTAAACTAATGAAATGTAGAATTTTTGATGAAGTTTATTGCTATAATTTAAAAAAAATAATAAAAAATTGATTTCATTATGTTTTTATCAATTTAAGGACAAATTTTGGAATGCTGAAAATTTCAGAAAGAGTGACTTCACGAGTCGTCAAGAAACAAATTGAAAAAAAATTGATTTCTCCCTAATTTTTTTTTCTCCAAATAGGTAACTTCAATATCTTGTGCATGAAAAAAAAATCAAATTTTGATGTATATTTTTCTCGTAATAATGTTTTAAAGTCAAACATGTTAGAATTTGACAATTTTCACGGGCCGTCAACTATTTTCAATTTTTTTAATCATTTTCAAAAAAACAAATTATACCCTTTTGAAGAAGACTCTCTCCTCTTGTGCCCTGTATAAGATTTAAATTTTTTAATAAGTTTTACTATCTTTTTTTATTTGTAATCAACCTCTTTTTTTCATTTTAAAAACCTACTTGCATTATTTTAAAAATAAAATATATTAACACTAATCAAAATATTAAAAAAATTATATATTTGGATTCTCCACTCCGAGCTCTACAAAAGGGTATTTTTGTTTTTTTTAGAAAAATCATTATGACTAAAGAAATACCTAGCTAAAGTTGAAAGTTTTAGAAAATTTTGAAAAAAGCTGAGTTGGCTGCCAACTAGGATGCCACATCAAGAGTTTCGGTAGAAACCTCGTACATTAAAAAATACAATTTCAGAGCCAATTTCAAAGCGAGAAATGAAAAAAATTAATTTTTTGGGATTCGGACAAAACTTATTTGGCCGAAACTTGTGTGCCACGTAATAGGCCACGTGGTTTTGGTCGAAACCTAGCAGAGCGAAACCTTTCCAGTCAAAAATATCTCACTCAGAACTATCTATTTGGCTGAAAGTGTGACACAACTTTGTGCTTTTACCCTACAGATTTATCCAAGGTTTCAACTAAGGTGTGATGAGTTGTGACATTGCATTTTGTTCATTCATCATTCCTTTCATGTTTCATTTCATTACAAGGTTTAATTACCAAAATAGGGTTTGACCAAGGCAAGCCCCTATTCCCTAACAAAACAACATTTTTCTTTCCTTTGATGTGTGATTGCAGGTTTTAGGTTGAAGATCTATTGGAGAGAAAATTTGAAAAAGTTGTCAAAGTTGTTAAGAAAGTTGTCAAATCACAAAAATTGAGTTACACATTTATTTTTGTATTTTCAACAGTTCCCGACTAAGATCTGGGAGTGCAGACTAAGAGGAACAAAACCCATAAATTGATTTTCTAGAGCCCTAGCTAGGACCCATTCACTATAGGGCGAATGGTGAGGTCCGAAAAAGCACTTTTTGCAACAGGTACGCAACATTTGACCCTCTTAAAAATTGTATTTTGACTGTTAAATCAGTTAGGTTTAATTTATGTAACTCATGTACACATCATAACCCTCATATTCAATAAAATATAGAAGAATAAGAGGTTCATCATTTTGATCTCATTTTGGTGAACCCCATCTTTTTCTATGTTTCACACAATCAAGAATGACCTTGAACTTGAAAGTTGTTTACACACTGAGAAAGGAAAGGAAAGTCCTTTGAAAGCACTAATACCAACTTCAAAAGTAGATCCCATGCAAGAGGAACAAAAAGAGAACAACATTGAAAAAGTCACAAAGCTGTTGGATGATGCTTGGGGTTCATTAGATTTTACACCTACATTCATGGGAGAATACAAGATTAAACAAACTAAGAAAAGAGAGAGAAACACACATAATATATACGCAAGCTAAGTCATCAAAAGCATGTGAGTCCACAAATTTTAGCAAAGAAGAAGAAAACAAAAGTTATACATCCACATATGAAGAGTGTGATCGTGAGAAACCACAAAATCCAAAAGAAATGGAATTTTTTTATGGAAGAAGTTATGAACTTTTGAAACAACTTGGTTATAATGGAAGAGGATGTGGTGCTAGAGAACAAGGTATCTGTGTCCCTATAGAGCCTACACTGCAAGAACAAACACAAGGTCTTGGTTATTATCCTTTGCAAGAAATGAAAGCATCAAAGAAACCTTCACTTAATATCAATGTGATCACACAAAAAACTCTTAGGAAATATTCAAACACATGTCTTAGTAATGATTGAGGTTCATTAGATTTTACACCCTCCTTTAAGGGAGAGTACAAAATCTCACAATCTAAAGAGTCATGTGTATGTATGACACCTTGTACTAAGCAAGAAATATATTTGCCACAAAAGAAAGGAAAATCTTCTACCATTGATCAAGAGAGTACCTTGTTGAAGCTTCTCCAAGCTCGCTTGATATCTCTCCTTGCATGAACATGAAAGAAATTCTACACCAAAAGCTCATTTTGTACATATCATCGAGTGCATGGTCATTCTACTATTGAATGTAAGGTTTTAGGTAATAAAATTAAACATCTTAAGGATTGTGGTGCTCTCTTGTGTTGATGCACCTATTTCCTCTAATTGATACTGATTTGCATCCTATTATGTTGCTCATCACTATGTGGCATTAGTAGCTTTATGTGTTTTGCTCATTGACATTCATGCCATACATTCATGTGTGTCCCTTTGTGCTTATATTGGTTTTCCATGGGATCGTGATCTTGGGGGCTTGACCACCTCCTTGATCTTTGTCATCTTGTCCCATCGACATTTGTGCACGTGGACCCCTCTTGGCTTATATTTGGCTACTTTAGTGTGAATTTGAGCATAGGGCTCATCCTCTCACTAAAGTGGGGGCTAAATGTAGTGTCAAAAAATGTATACCTTTACATTTTCACGCTATGTTTGGGTCTCTTAATTAAATTGGACTTAATTAAGCCTCTAATTAACCCAATTATACATTTAAAATCCTAATTAATCCCATTTTGTAAAAGGGAAACTTGTATTAAACAATTGCAAACATTAATTAAATTACCTTGGAATTAGAGTGCCCTAGATTTAGGTCCTAAGACCCATTCGTCCAAGGGAAAATGGGTCCTCCTTAAGTTTAGGATCCTAATTTTTAATATGTTTCTGGCAGCATTTTTATTATTCAAAATTCAATTTTCAATTGTCGGCTTTCAAATTTTAATTGTCAGGAAATTAGAAAAATACCTATAAATACCTAGTATTTTTATCAATTCAAAACATCTAGCAAGAGGGAAACTTTTTCACAAGAGAAAATATTATTGTCAAGAGCAGATTTATCAAGCATCTATAGTAGTAATCAAGATCTCAAGCATCTACTAGCATATCACTTAAAATTACACAATCACAATTATTGTTTTGTGTGAAGGTAATGGTAGTTGAGTGCATGTTTCATCAGGAGAGCTCTAGCAGTGGTGAACTTAGAGTTCCAATGCATCTTTGTGCAGCGTGTAAGTGGAAAATGATGGAGTTTTACCCATGGAATTACAAAATATTCATCCTTTTCAATGAATGGGAACTGCCCATTTTAGAAGAAATTGGTGATGCCAAGCTCCAATCGGTGTTCAAAGTTCATTGTGCAACTTTTAAGAAGTATATCAAAAGGGTTATCAGAGTTGAAATCTTGGAGCTAGAGGCAACGAAATTTATTTACCCATCTCAATTGCTTTCAGTTTTCATTTCCAATCTAATGGATTTGCTACAAGGTGTCAGGTTAGTGGAATCTATTATAAATAAAGTGGTAAATGAAGATTATTTGCAAAATGGTGTCCTCTACAAAGCTTGTCACTGGTATGATCTGTGGGAGGTCCATGGGTATGTAGGTGGCTTATTTCCTAGAAAATTTTTACTTCATCAAACAAATTTTCCTAAATTGTTTGTTGCAATTAACAAGTCTCTGTCTCAACAAAATTCTAGTTTTATGTTAAATGCTCTTAGAAGGTATGCAAGGGAGATTGATACTGAGTTAACTGACAAATCAGAAGGGAAAACACAAGCCATTATGGTACTACTCATGCACATTCATGACCCTCCAATGCCCAGTCTTCATCAACCATAGGAGTTAGCAAATGAGAACAATCTTCATCAATCGTTGGGTTCTTGAAATGTCTAGGAGTTGCAGTTGAAAATGGTTAGCCAACGGGTGCTCGAAATGACAGTGGGATTAACCTCAATGTTTTGCCACCTGGCCATCCTGTTGAAGGCTTTGTAGTGAAAGAACAGTGTCTAGTGGGTGCTCAAAATGACAATGGGTTTAACATCAACGCTTTGTTGTTGCCCATTCTGTTGCTGGAAATTTGGTGGAGGAACAGGGTGAAAATGATCAACCATTGCAGATGGAGAATGAATAAGAATGAGGCTAGAAGGTTTAATTTTTGAAGACTAAGGTTCTATGATGGATTTTACGGTTTTTTGATGGATGATGCTAAATGTAATAGGTAGCAAAAAGTGTTTTAAAGATCTCAAGTGGGATATATAGGCCTATGTATTGTTTTGTTTTTTAATAGGCTGGGTTTGTACTAGGGATGATATCAAGGGATGCTATATTCCTTTTGTTGAAAAAAATAAAATATCTCAAGCATCATGTCAAAGCTATTTACATTCATGCATGTTTTTGGAGCTAACATTGATGTAGGTTTCAAGCATTCAAGTCAAGATTCAAGCTATCAAATCAAGCGTCTAATCAAGTCATTCATGCAAGATCAAGACCTTGGAGAGATGTTCTAAATTTCAGTCCTCTAAAGGTTTCCTTTCAAGGGTTTGGTGAGTTGCAACATAACATTGTTCATTCATCATTACTTGCATTCATGTTTCATTTCATTTCAAGGTTTAATTACCAAAATGGGGTTTGACCAAGGTAAACCCCTATTCACCAAAATCAAACAATTTCCCCTCTCTTTGTCTTTACATATTTGCAGGTGAAGAAGGATTGAAGATTGATCAAAAGTGCAATTTTGCAAAGTTGTCAAAGTTGTCAACATTGTCGTCAAGACACAAAAACTCAGATCTTTCCAACTTACCAATAGTGAAACCTGAAGGAATCAAAAGCTCAGATTCATCTCTAAAGGACCCTGAAAATTAAGCAGAAAAGCCTTACAAAGACTCATTTTCCCTATGGAAAATCGGTCCCAAGAGGACACTCAACAAGAGCTTTTGGTGACAAGTGCATAAATTCATACTCATCTTGTATCTCTCAAAAGTTTGTGGATTTTGTTAGATTAAGGTTTTAAATTGATGTTTCAAGTTTCAAATTGCATAATTGGATTCATTTAGTATTATTTATTTATCTCCCAAAAGTTCATTTCAGGCTGATTTACCCCATCCTCAGTCATAAAAAAAAAAAACAAGATCTCCATTAAGATTTACTCACCTAAGGGTTGAAAGTCAATCTTGCCCTAGGGTATCTCTTTTTCCTAATGAAATTAATAAAAAGATAGGTGCATCATACCATTTCCCATCCTTTTTGGTGAACCTATTTTTCTATATTTCAGTATGTAAAGTGGTGCATGAATGATTGATGCATTAATATCAAAAGCAACCACATGTAATGAAGTGAAAAATAAGAAAAGATTTTATGCATGGGGAACACATAAAAAGTGTTAAAAATCAAGTGTGATTTCCCATTCTAATGGTACATTGTATAATCATTTCATTCAAGTGATACCTTGTATGACCATTAAAATTGGTGGTTGCATTATTGACTAAAAAGAATGATTTACAATAATGTTGAAAGTAATTTGTTGACCCAAAAAAATATTTTTTCATACAAGATATGTATTGGTTTAAATTTTTTATACCTTATGTGTTGAATAGTTGGAGTCAATGAATTTAATATTATTCACCATTAAAGACTTGGTGCAAATATAATGGCCTAGTATAATTGTTCCTTGTGAAAATTATAGAATCTACAATGATTTTAAACTATAAATGAGATCCCCTTATTTGTATATTGCCTATGAATTTGCGTTGGAACTACACTCTATCCTATGTTGAGTCTATAGGTTGATGCCTTCTTTTGCATCCACAAATATTGTTAGGATTAAGGTGTCATTTACCTTGCAATCCTATGTATATTTTATATATCTCCATCACTCTTGGAAAGTGTCTTTGGATGCCTAAGGTGTAATTAAAAAATAATTTGAATTAGTGTTCCTTGAAAGTCTTGGAATTAGTTTGTTATATGCATTCATGAAGGATGTGGAGTTGGTAGTTGTGGTCATGATGTTGTATTTAGAAAATTTCTCAACTTGGGCACAAAACTAAATCTTGGGTATTCAAATTTAACCATTACATTTTACCCCCAATTTGAGGTGTATGTGAATCCTAAAATTATTGTGCATCTCAAAGCATCTAGTACTCACAAACATGCATGTAAAATAAATATCAAACATAAAAGGATATTATTGGGGTCCATGTAAAGTAATAGACACAAGATAGTATTTGTAGCGTCATAAACTATCGAACCTAACTATTTTACACTACATGGACACCCTATTTTGCCCATATACTTAATTATATTAATAATTTATTCATTTCAGGGCCAAATGATGAAAACATATTAAATTCCTCAATATCTCAATAAATTTGGGGAAAAATCACTCGATACATTGTAATGGTACATTGTATTATCATTTGATTCAAGTGGTACCTTGTATGACCATTAAAATTGGTGGTGGCATTATTGACTAAAAAGAATGATTTACAATAACGTTGAAAGTAATTTTTTGACCCAAAAAAATATTTTCCAATACAAGATATGTATTGGTTTTAATTTTTTATACCTTATGTGTTGAATAGTTGGAGTTGATGAGTTTAATATTATTCAGCATTAAGGACTTGGTGCAAATATAATGGCCTAGTATAATTGTTCCTTGTGAAAATTATAGAATCTACAATGATTTTAAACTAGAAATGAGATTCCCTTGTTTGTGTATTGCCTATGAATATGTGTTGGAAATACACTCTATCCTAGGTTGAGTCTATAGGTTGAGGCATTATTTTTCATCCACAAATATTGTTATGATTAAGGTGTCATTTACCTTGCAATCCTATGTATATTTTATACATCTCCATCACTCTTGGAAAGTGTCTTTGGATGCCTAAGGTGTAATTAAAGAATAATTTGTAATTAGTGTTCCTTGAAACTCTTGGAATTAGTTTTTATACATGTATTCATGAAGGATGTGGAGTTGGTAGTTGTGGTTATGATGTTTTTAGCAAATTTCTCAACTTGGGCACAAAACTAAATCATTAGGTATTCAAATTTAACCATTACATTTTACCCCCAATTTGAGGTGCATGTGAATCCTAAAATTATTGTGCATCTCAAAGCATCTAGTACTCACAAACATGCATTTAAAATAAATATTCAAACATAAAAGGATATTATTGGGGTCCATGTAAAGTAATATACACAAGATGCTATTTATAGCGTCATAAACTATCGAACCTGACAATTTTGTACTACATGGACAGCGTATTTTTCCCATAGACTTAATTATATTAATAATTTATTCATTTCAAGGCCAAATTATGAAAATATATTAAATTCCCCAATATCTCAATAAATTTGGGGCAAAATCACCCGTTCAAGGGTGTGGGGGCGCCCCTGACTTGAGGGTGAGCTATTTTAATTTTTAATATTTTGGGTGTTGACCTTTAGTGATTTTAAAAGGATCCAAGGTAGGCCTATAATCTAAAATATCAATTGGGATGCATATATAAACAAGTTTTATTCTCATTTGAACATTAGAAGCTATCATGCTCAAACATGCATTGTTAGGCTCTTATTGTGAAGATGTATATGAGTTATTCTCTACATGCTAGCTACAACAATCTATTATGTATTATGAACTAACCTCTTGCGAGTCTTCAAGAAATCCTAGCATCCATCAAAAAACCTTTGGTGGCAACTTATGGTGTGGAAATCACTTTGATAGAGATTTCATACCTAAGGTAACATTATCCATTATCAGTTGATTTTAGTCAAATATTATTCGTTTGGCCTCTGCCACCTTAGGGCATGCTCTCTTTACCATCATCATTTGTTTTCTATGGAGGTGGAAACACCAAAACATGGATTTACTTAGGTAAGCCCCTATACGGGAAAATATTTTCCCCTCTTTTCATGTGTCCAGGTCAAATCTGGGAGTTTCATCAATAAACAACAAAAAAAAACACAGTGCAAAATGTAACCTATCATCTAGAGTTTGTAGACCCAAAAAAGAAACATTTCTGGTCTAGGATGAATTCACCCTTGACCCTAAAATTTAGGCTCAAATTTTGAGAGCACAAGTTCCTCTCTATCATCACTTTCCATATCCATGTTTATTTCAACAATTTTCAATTTCATCTATGTGATAAATTACATTTTTAAATCTAGGGTTTATGTCAAATAGGCTTAACAAAACACATATAAAATCTCTCCTCTTTGCAACTCAAGAGAACCTAACCCTAGGAGATTATCTCTCCCTTGTGGTAGCTAGCCAATCATAAAATCCTAGTTGGTTTGTGTTCGAATGTGGAGTCAAAGAAAAAGAGTTAATCTTAGTTAATCTACTAGTTAGATATAGGGTCTATTTTTCTACATCACACTATCATGTAGGTTCATCCTTCAAATGCAATCTCCATAGTCACTTAAAAAATAAAGGAAAAATATTCCACAAGTAGCTTCTATAATGTAATTCAAAATAAGAATAACTACAACCTAAATTTTATCATCAACAATCTAAAGATACAAAGAGGGAGTAAGGTAAGAATAATTCCACTTGCATAGAAACTACTTGTGTGATGAAAAGGTGTTTGGGGTGCTTACATTTCATGTACAAATGAGGAGCCTCTACATAAGCATGTGTAATTATTGATATTTCATGCCTACCTTATGTCCCATTAGTTATAACCGATTTGAGAAATCTTATCTGAGTCAATTGTTCATCTTTGTTTTTGGTCATTGCTTTCCCTTCCCTTCACCTTAGTCTGTTTACCAAATTTATTAAATATAATAATTTAGATAAGTGTGAAGATTATTTGATATTTCCACCTTTTTAAGAAGCCAATTAGGTGTCCATATTCCAAATTTGAAGAAGTTCTAAATAAAATTGATCAAGTTATTCTTTTGCAGGTTTTCTCCCTCCAATCAGACATTATTCAAACAATTCAATTAGCTTTCCCTGTAAAAAGAAAATCACTTGGTTTTCCCCACAAAGGAAAAAATTATAAAATTAGCTAAGTATAGCTGTGTGGGTAGATGCCAACCAATTCTTGCATGGGCTCGATAGGGGTAAAAGTCCCACAAATTGAAGGTTTGCTTGGATTTTGTGGCCAACTAGTTTGATAAGAATTCTCAAATGAACCAAATTGAAGGTTAAAAGTTGCAATTCATATGCATATTCCCTACTCACATGGGGTCGGTACTAGTTAACTTCCCACGTTTGACTTGATGAAGCCTGAATTCGACTAAGTATGTGTGAATATAAAATTCCTCGTGTTCCCTTCGGGTGGTTTCATTTTTGCTAAATACCGGCCCGCACCTCATAAGTTCAAAATGTTGCCCTTCACTTCTCAATCGGGCCTCTTTTTGATAAATTATGTCGGCTGCCGCCACGTGTCTGCTTGGTGCTCCTCGCAATGATTGCTTCATTCGCTCATCTACCAACTCCCGCCATGCTTCCATGTGTCATCACCACGGGCACTTCAAGGTTGCTTCCCTTCAGTTTTTGTTAGGCCCCATCTGTGTTCCATGTAGATTTCATTTGCATACACTTTTTGGTGGACCTCACAGTTGGCGTCGATAGTAAAGAATTCTGCCACATGTCTTCCCAGTGCAAGCTTTCATTGCAAAAAGGGAGAAATGAACCATGGGTTGCGACCTACTGCCACATGTCTCCTCGGCAGGGGTTCTACCGAAGGGAAGGATGGAGAGAATAACAAGTTGCGACATACTGCCACGTGTTCTAACTGCCTCCACTAAGAAGCGACACTTGTCTACATGAGGTTTTTCTGGGACCACTGCCATCATACATAGGGGATGCATCTGCCTGGGGAACGACCATGTTCTATGGCTTGAATCTTTTCTATTGCAATGGCCAAAGGAAATCATTGCTGCAGACATCATTGCTTGAGATACAAGATCTTTTCTGTTATTGGCCCTCTAGGCGATGGGATTTTTAGCTATATATGCTGCTTCTTTCTTCAAAAGAAGGGTTTAGAAGACATAGAAAAATTAGGGAAAGACACCAGGCCTTTTGTATTGCTTTTAGATTATTGTATGAGACTCTTAGATTGTGCCATTGTTAGGCCTTTCTATTTTTCTTAAGCTATTTGATAAAACATTATACTGTGCCATTATTGTCCTGAATTGCTTATTTGCAAAACTTCTATGATTTTAATACAAGTTTGCTGGTTTAGATCATGTCTTTGACTCTTCTTTTCAGTAAATGTGTTCTTTTCAGTAAATGTGTATGAGAGTTATTTTATGTTATTGTATAAAATATTCAGGCTTTCATCTTTGATTTCTGTCATTCTGGAACATAGCAGATTGTTGATTGGGCCCTTAAATCGAATCCCAAAAGATAGATTTACCGTGCCTATATCTATTCCTTGGTGCATCGCCTTAGTTAGACCTTTATTTTTTATATTTACTTCCTTTTCCCATTCCAAAACCCCAATTACAAAAGAAGTCAACTTCTTTAAAACCCTGCAGGTCACTCAGTTTAGTGCAATTGGGTCCCCCATTAACTGAGTTTCCCATAAAGGTTGTTACCTTTCCAATTTTGTGCATCAACACTTTCTTTTTTCTGGAACGCCTGGTGGGATTGCTTAAATGAATCTAAATTCAAAGAGGGTGTATAAGCCATTGGCCTGTTACTAGATCCCAAACAACGAATAATCCTAGTTTTTTAGTGTCGCCACTAGGAACAGTACAAGTCACGACCCAAATTGTGAATGTTTCACTTCCTCCACCCCTTCCACTAGCCATGTTGCTAGCTGCTAACATAAAGGGAGAAATGAACCATGGGTTGCAACCCGCTGCCACATGTCTCCTCGACGGGGGTTCTACCGAAGGGAAGGATGGAGTGAATAACAAGCTGCGACATACTGCCACGTGTTCTAACTGCCTCCACTAAGAAGCGACACTTGTCTGCACGAGGTTTTTCTGGGACCACTACCATCATTCGTAGGGGATGCATTTGCCTGGGGAACGACCATGTTCTATGGCTTGAATCTTTTCTGTTGTAATGGCTGAAGGAAATCATTGCTATAGACATCATTGCTTGAGATACAAGATCTTTTATGTTATTTTCCCTCTAGGCGATGGGATTTTTAGCTATATATGCTGCTTCTTTCTTCAAAAGAAGGGTTCAAAAGACACAGAAAAATTAGGGAAAGACACTAGGCCTTTTGTATTTCTTTTAGATTATTGTATGAGGCTCTCAGATTGTGCCATTGTTCGGCCTTTCTATTTTTCTTAAGCTATTTGATAAAACATTATACTGTGCCATTATTGTCCTGAATTGCTTATTTGCAAAACTTCTATGATTTTAATACAAGTTTGCTAGTTTAGATCATGTCTTTGACTCTTCTTTTTAGTAAATGTGTTCTTTTCAGTAAATGTGTATGAGAGTTATTTTATGTTATTGTATAAAATATTCAGGCTTTCATCTTTGATTTATGTCATTCTGGAACATAGCATATTGTTGATTGGGCCCTTAAATCGAATCCCAAAAGATAGATTTACCGTGCCTATATCTATTCCTTGGTGCATCACCTTAGTTAGACCTTTATTTTTTATATCTGCTTCATTTTCCCATTCCAAAACCCCAATTACAAAAGAAGTCGACTTCTTTAAAACCCCGTAGGTCACTCAGTTTAGTGCAATTGGGTCCCCCATTAACTGAGTTTCCCATAAAGGTTGTTACCTTGCCAATTTTGTGCATCAACACTTTCTTTTTTCTGGCATGCTCGGTGGGACTGCTTAAATGAATCTAAATTCAAAGAGGGTGTATAAGTCATTGGCCTGTTACTAGATCCCAAACAACGAATAATCCTAGTTTGTTAGTGTCGCCACTAGGAACAATACAAGCCGCGACCCAAATTGTGAATGTTCTGCTTCCTCCACCCCTTCCACTAGCCATGTTGCCAGCTGCTAACATAAATTATGTGGCATGGGATGCTGAGAGTCCCCTCATAGCACCAGTAGCACCCGCCGTTTGGGCCCCTATCTTGATCTCCGCTTTAAATGCTATACCTAAGTTCACCGGAGATGGCTCAAGAACACCATCTGAACATCTACAAGATGTGGTGGACGTATATTTGGTGCATGGAATCACTGCCCAAAATGTGGCGCTAAGGTTGCTTATAGCCTCTTTCAGGGGCAAAGCGCTACATTGGTACCACACTTTGCAAGCTAATACTATCGGTACCTAGGACTAGCTCAAAAACCCTTTCTATTAAAGATTCTCTAATGATGGAGATAGGTCTTCACAATATCATAAGTTGGAAATCATAAATAGGACCCACACGAAGCCATGACCAACTTCAATGCTCGATTCCACATAACTTGGTAGAGAATCCAGGCTGCTATCCACTTGCCAGCCGAGTTGGCATTCATGTTCTACTTGAAATATATCAACGTTGACATCTCAATGATGATCTAGTCTCTCGAAAGAACCATTCTACCAGATGCATACAACATCATAGTCAAAGTGAAGAACATTAATTTGATAGATGCTGGGAAGTTTTTGCCTTGTCCCATCATGCCTATATTTCCTGAGATATCAAATCCTGCTCTGGAAGTAGCATCTACTAGCGCGCCGACCCCTCCTCAGTCTATGTACACATATCCGAGTGCCCCACAGAATGTCACTTTTACATCTGGATCTTCAAAGAATGATATAAGCGATGCTAAGGAGATGTTGTGAGCTATGGCCAACGAAATAACCGTCATCAAGCGAAACCAGGCTGCCCCTACAAAGCTAAACTATCATAATTATCATGGTGAAATATCTTCTTACCAGCAAAACCAGTTCCAAGAAGGCGCTCGCACAAATCCATAGGCTCAAACAACTAATCAAATAGTATTGGTACCCACTTCCCTACAAAGTGCTAACCCAAGCTCAAGCAGAGAACTGACAGCAGGGGAAAAATAATTTAGTTGATGATATCAACCCTTGGTGTTTCCCTTGTGGTGATGCACATATGCCATGAAACTACCCACGCGATAATCTACAAGAAAAGGTGGTGGAGTAGCATATTCAAGGTGTGGTGTCGAACCATGGAGGTTATGTATATGCTTCTCCGCAAATGGAAAATGTGGTGCTTACCGTGCAAATGCAAGGTATGTCCTTGGAGCAAGAAACAAATATTGCTCCCAATCACGCGCTCTTCTCATGGATGGAGGAAGAAGAGGCGGTGTTTTCCAATGATGTATCCACATCAAAAACTCCGCAAGTGCAGTCTAATTACAACACTCGCTCAAAGAGGAGATTCACAGGAAAACCGGTTGTCTCGCAACTAATCAGTCTGCAACCCAAAAGTTCTTCCAACTAGACGTCCAATACCTCCACAATGGTACAACAATGTTTGTCATGAAGGGAAATTGTTATAACCAAAGCTAAGGAGAAAAAGCCTCCAAATCCGCCACCATTCAATGTGGTGGAACAATTGAAAAAATCATCTTCTAATGTGTCTCTTTGGGATATCTTAGCTATTCCGAAGCAGAAGACATTGCTACAAAAGGCTCTCCAGGGGGATCCATTCATAGAGCCAATAGAGCAATCATTCAAGGGAAAGGCCATTGATCCATCACCTCCTGCCAAAGTTCTCATGAATAACAGAGAGGAAGTATTTGTTGAGGTAAGAGATAAGCCGAAACTGAGACCCTTCTTCCTAACTCTTATTGTAGGAGAGAAATTATTGCACAATGCCATGATTGACTCTGACACTAGCACTACAGTCAAGCCCAAGCAGATAGCTGAAGCCCTAGGACTTAGCTATGAACCTTTAAAGAGGGGGGTTATGAAGTTTGATGGGAACAAAGTCGAAATCGTATGTTTCATCAAAGACCTCCCCTTGACTCTGTTCTCTTGCCCTAGCATCACAATTCCTCAAGATACTATGATCATAGATGTTCCCCCCATGTTCAGTCTTTGCCTATCCCGAGAATTTACTTCAAAGATAGGCGAATATCTGTCTTTGGACTAATCACACTTGATCCTCAGGACCAAGCATGGAGCTAAAATGAAAATAGTGTCTAAAGTTCTACATTCAGAACATGTGGCAGATGAAGCTATGATCAACTTTGAGGTTGCTCATACCTCTTTCACTAAGGAGGAGACATATTTCATCGAGTTGCTAGAAGATGAAAAAGTAACTAGAGATCGAACTGATCAAGAAGAAGGTCTCTTGGGAAAATATATAGACATTGACCCTTTCGACAACTATCATGCTACCGGGCTGGGCACCTATGTCATCTATGATGAATATGAAGTGCTTCTGAAGGTCATGAAGGAACTTCAAAGTAACCAAGCTTCAGAACTATGGACTCTACACTTTGATGGAGCAAGATGCAAGGTGGGTGCAGGGGTTGGGATATGTTTGATATCCCTGCACGATGAAAATACACTTCAATCTTTCTACTTCCAGTTCACTTGTTCGAACAATGAAGCTGAATATGAAGGACTAGTGCAAGGTCTAAGCCTCGCAGAGCAAATGGGCATCAAGTAATTAATGGTGTTCAGAGATTCTGAACTAGTAGTAAACCAAGTATGAAGGGTCTCTGCTACAAATAATGTTCACATGAGATCCTATAGACATAGAGTCTAGGACCTGATCGAAGGTTTTGAAGCCTTCAACATCCAAATATTGCCCCAAGAACATAATATTGATGCAGATCGCATGGCCGAAATTAGATCTCAGTTTGACCCTACCTTTGACCTAATTCATAACAAATATTTTGTATGAGTGATAGTCTGACCGACTATTCTAGATAATGATCAAAGCTAGCGGGTATTTAATAGCGATGAACACATCGCCTCATTCATCCAATAGTCGAGAGAGTTTGCTGACCAACTCCAACCAAAGATTGTTGAGGCCTATGACAAACAAATCATTCAGGTAAGGTATAACAAGCTTCTGAAGGGACTTGTTACTCTTGAAAACCTATTCGATTGTGATGATGCAAGAAATGATAAAAGGAATTTTGTAGTGGACAAAAGTGACTATGCAAACCTTCAAGTTAGAGATGGAAGAAAGCTCAAAGTTGGGAAAGATGTTCTGCATCATGATAAGGAGAGGCTCATCAACTTTTGTGAGAAATATCAAGGAGTAGTGGCCTGGTCATAGGATGACCTTAAGGGATATGATCCCGACATCATCCAACATACAATAGAGCTGACAGAAGGTGCAAAACCAGTCTACCAAAAAAAGAGGCCAATGAATCCCAAGATTGAAGCGCTAATGGCGCAAGAGCTAACAAAGCTAATTCAGTCTCAAATCATCTTCTTGATCAAGCACAACACATGGGTATCTAACCTAGTCCTAGTATGAAAGAAGAACAAAGACATCCATCTATGTGTCAACTTTTTGGACCTGAACAAAGAATCCCGAAAATACCATTATCTGCTGCCTTATATGGAGTCAATCTTACAAATAGTGGCAAGATTAGAAATATTTTCTTTGCTAGATGGCTTCTCCGGTTACAATCAGATCTGGGTCAAAGAGGAAGACCGACACAAAACAACGTTCACTACCAAGTGGGGAACGTTCGCATATGCTAAAATTCCTTTCAGCCTCTCAAATGTGGGAGCCACTTTCTAGCGAGCAATGGATATCACTTTTTGCAAATTGATCAACAAGATTATCCTGATCTATTTGGATGATCTAACTGCTTTCTCCAAACATAAGGATGATCACTTCGATCACCTTGAGATGGTTTTCAAAAAATGCCAGGAGTTCGGGGTATCCCTGAACCCAAAAAAATGTGTCTTCGGAGTACCGCAAGGTAAGCTATTGGGACATGTAGTGTCCAAAGAAGGAATTGTAATTGATCCCAAGTGGGTGAAAGCAATCAAAGAATTTCCCCTATCGGTCAACAAGAAAGAAGTCCAATCTTTCCTGAGAAAGGTAAATTTTGTGAGAAAATTCATTTCGGATTTTGTAAGAATAATCAGACCAATCACCCTTATGCTGAAAAAGGATCAATTATTCAAATGGACTAAAGAAGCTAGAGAAGCCTTCGAAAAGGTTAAGGATGCTATTTCTTCTTTTCTTGTGCTAGTCAATTTGGACCTATCGAAGGACTTCATAATGTATGTATTCAGTAGCAAGTCAAGCATTTCTACTATCTTAACTTAGAAGCATTTCACTCCTAGACCCTAAAGGAATATGAAATTAACTACAAATTCGTTGAGAGGCAAGTGTTCACCATTGTTAAGGGACTCAAGAAGTTCTGACACCTAATATCTTGCAATAAGGTGATTGTTTATGTCATGCATTCCAATGTGTGTGAATACATCATAGAAGGAGAAATCACTGAAAAGAGGGCTAATTGGATCACTAAGATCCTTAAATACAACATTGATGTCAAGCCTACAAAGACCATCCGAGGAAGAGGACTGTGTGAGTATCTGGCGCACGGCAAAGAAATGACAGCCAAAGAAGAGCAATTAGAGCTAGTTCTAACGAATGAGTCTGAATCCAGAGGTTGTTGGCTGGCGGATAGAGTAAGGTTTATGCATACAGGGAAGTACCCACCGATCCTCCCTTCTCAAAAGAGAAGATTCTATCAACTACAGAATAGCGAATATGCGCTCATCGAAGGGGTCCTTTTCAAAAGGAACTTCAACGACGTTCTATTGTGGTGTGTCACCACAAAGCAAGCGAAGAGGATTCTCGACACTTTCCACAGTAGTCCCATGGGAAGATACTTCTCTGCAAAGACCACCGCCATCAAAATCATGTACGCTGGTTACTTCTAGCCTACACTATTCAATGACTCATACTCCCTGGTAAAAGCTTGCAAGGAATATCAATTCTTTGTAGGAAGAAGAATTTTTTTTGTGATGCCTCTCAATTCAATAGTAGTTTATGAGCCTTTCGCACAATGAGGCCTTTATTTCATCAGGATGATCAATCTTGCCTCTAGCATCAGACACAAATGGATCCTAACGGCCACAGACTACTTTACTAGGTGGACCGAAGTGATGCCCCAGAAGAATGTGACAGAAGCAAAGATAGTGGACTTCCTTGAGGAACTGGTGACGAGATTTGACCCTCCTAAAACCATCATCTCTAACAATTCCAAGGCTTTCCTAGGCTCTAAGGTATGTCAATTCGCACTCACGAATGGCATATTCTTAAAAACGTCATCAAACTACTACCCAAAGGGTAACGAGCCTGGTCGAATCTACTAACAAAAATCTAGTCCAACTCATCAAAAGGATTGGGTTGGAACACCAAAGAGAATGACACAAAAACTTCAGGAAATGCTCTGGGCAGACCGCATAACTCCCAAGCAAGTCCTCAAGATTTTTCCATATGAGTTAGTATATGGAAAAGAGGTGCTATTACCTATCTCTATGTAAATTTCGGCGCTGCAATTGCTCAAATCTCTCAAGGTGGAACAAAACGATGCCATGGAGGTTTGACTGGCCGAGTTACTAGAAGTGTAAGAGAAAAGGGGAAAGGCCCTGATAGCCATGCCCAACTGCCAGTAGGTGGTTAAGAGATGGTTTGACAATAAATCTTTGGACCAAGGTCTAAAGTGCGGGGACCTAGTGCTAAAATTCAATGAAAGGGATACAAAGCCAGGTCAACACAGAAAGTTTGACAACCTCTGGAAAGGCCCTTTCAAAATAATTCAATGCAAGTAGCATAATGAATATGAATTAGAAAACATGGAGCAAGAAGCATTGGGGATTCTTGTTAATAGAAATCACCTAAAATTGTTCAATTAAGCTTCGCAACTGTTCTGCCGGTGTAAATATGAGTAGTGTAATTATTTTTCCCTTTCGTGTTTGTTGGCTGGTCTTTTAATAATTTTCATCCATAATGCAAGGAAGCAGTGAAAAAATGAAACCCATTATTGCAAAGGGCAGAGAAAAATGATAGCCATATGAAAAATTGAAATAAATACATATATGTAGAAAGAGAAAAGAAAACCCACATTGCATAACCGTAGGAAAAAGGAGACAAAATTGTAATATAAGCTATATCTTCATTATATTTAAATGCTTTGATAAGTACAATGTCAAAATGGCTTAGAGGCCACTCTTTTAGAGTATATATCTATATATATTTTGTATCTTCTTCATATATCTATAGTAAAGCCTTTTCCCAGGCATATATACAAAAAACATATTAACAAAAAGAGGATTTCTCAAAGCATAAAAGTTTTATAGTCATGGGTAGGGGCAAGTGAGGCATCCATAGTAGCATCTGGAATTACTTCATCAATATCAACCACAAAAAGGACAAGAATGACTCAACTATAAGGAAATTAGATGCGAAAAACAATTCTCCTAACGTCAATACCTCAGGAAAGAATGTAGATACACTTTAAAATTTACAATTACAATCCAATTAAGATGCACTATGAAATAGACAACAGAAACAGAGTATTTGACAATCACACATGAACACCAGATATATGTGGGAAAACCCTTACAGGAGAAAAACCCACCACACCAAGAGAAATCACTTTGTATTACAGTAATGAAATTACATACAAAATTCTAGACTTATCTTTCTGGTGTCATTATACAGCAACATTCACCATTAACATTCTTGTACATGAATCTTCACATTATAGTCCACAGAATTCATCCACTGATACAATCACTCAACAACCTGTCAATTCAACCAACAACACGACTTGATCACAATCAACAATCTCAGAATGTATCCATGGCATTCCTTGACTGTTGAACTTCCTCACAGAACCGTCACAACCGATTGTCTTCCAACTATTCCCATTCGGCTCCTCCTATTCATCCACGAGATGCCACATCAGATAGTCTTACTCGGTCAATAGAATTCGTAATGTACTGGCATCTTGGTGAGACACTAACAGTGTCTCGTCGATGCCACATAGTCTTCATATCGTCATTGCCAAGAGTTATTGCAATCGCCAAGATGTTTCATCGAGCCTACAACATGTATTGGCTTCAGATTTCCTTTCGGCAAGAGTATCGCTCTCACCAAGACATCTCAATGAGCCTTCTTGTGTTACACCGAACCATCAAGCAGTCGGCGAGACCTATCACTATCACCAGTACCTCACACCGAGTCACCAAAGGTATACCGAAGACACAAGTCATATCGAGCTCCAAAAGACAGTCAGAAAGACATACCGATATCGCCAAGAGGTCTCATAGAGCAACATTAGGTTACACTGAAAGCATACACTTATCGGCAAGACCAAACACCTTCACTGAGACATTACGTCGAAGCTCCACAAGTCACATAGACTTAAGTGTTCTCATCGGCCAGACACTCGGCTTTCGCCGAGACATCATACCGAGATCCATATGTTTCACCGAAGCCGTCAGCAGTCGCCAAGACATACACCCTTCGCCGAGAGATCATACTGATCTCCATATGTTACCCCGAAGGCTTCAACATAAAGTGCTGTCAGCGAGACTTTGACACTTCGCTGAGACTTCTTAGCTAGAACCCTTAGCTATCCCGAAGACCATAGTCGCCAAGAGTCTCCCCGATACACAATTGAATGGCCTATTGGCCAGAGGTCTCCCGAGCGCTATGAGGTCATAACAAATACACTATGTCACAGCGATAGACTCCATAGTGCAACCTTTTGGCAAGAAATTTGCAAGGTCACAATGACCTATTCAAAACAGAATGAATCAAGCTGCTAGTCGGCTAGACAAAGAAGATGTCACACTGACTTAGCTCTAATGGAGGTTTCAGCCTGTATAGTTTGAGGCACATATTTCCAACATCAACAATAGTAAAAAACTATAGAGGTGGAGGACTCACCACCCAACAAGAGGCAATACACAGATGTAGCTGAGGGAGAGGGTTCATAGGAGCGTATAACAAGCTTGGATCCTACCACAAGCTAGGAGACCATGGCGAGCTAAGAACCACAATCATTTGGACAATAGGTAATTTTTTCTCCCTCTTCTCTTACTTCACAATCTTTAGTGTCCCCTGTTGTCTTTGCGTCGACTATCTTTGCAAGCATCGGACCTTCTTTTTCCACTTCTGCCACAATGGTCGCAGGAGGTTTCTCCTAGTTCTCCCAGGTGAGACCATTTGTCTTGACTCCTTTGTAGACCCTTTTACCTTTCACTACTACCATGTCCGCATCTTCTATCTCTTTACCCTTTGCATCCATGGCCACCACTAACACCCCTTTGGCTACTGCTATATCGAGCCCAACTCAGTTTGCCTAATAGATGGAGTCCATCATGTCTCCACTATTTCCTCAACACCCGATGAGTCATCCCACTGGGTCACAAATCGAGCTTTGGTATATCCCTCCTTTCTCCCCGCAGATAGTCACCCTTCTGAAGAAGAAAATGCCCAGGACAACTACCGTCATGTTCTCTTTTTCCCTACCTCTTGGTAAACCTTTCGCAGGTGGGCTAGTTCAATCACCAGCACAATTTATAGTGTAGGGTGATAATACAATGGAAGCGTAGGCTCTTAGATTCCAAAAGTGAAAGGCCAAGGATGCCAAGAAGTCAGTGAAGCTGTAGGTGTATACAATTTTCAATGAAGCTTAGAGATTGATCCATTTCGCAACCATGTATCCAAATGCCATCAAACCACAAGGGGAGATGCAACTCGATGATTACAACATGTTTTCCATGGGACTCAATCTGAGCATAGCCCAATCGTAGGACAAAGTTGAGCTCATGAAAGAAACGCAACGGGTGGTGACCACCGACTTACTCAAGTCCGGTCGCTAGCTAAAGAAGAAGGAAGGGGAGCTGAAACTTGTGAAGGATAGGGTTGATGTCTTGGTGACGAAGGAAAAAGTGATGGAAGAGGAACTTGCAAAGTTCCAATCCGTTGACCCCACCCTGGTCGACGTGCCGCGATAGAGAAATAAAGAATATCGGAATAAGTTGGCTTTGGCGGAGCAGGTGATGCAACAAAAGAGTGAGGAGTTTGAACGACAATGCACTCAATTCAAGCAAAAAATGCAATAGAGGGATGAAAACTTTGGGAATTGAAAGGCCTAATTGGAGAAAGAGCTCCAAGAGATGAATCTTTCCCTTGAGACAGAGTTAGTGAACAAGAGTTGGTCCGAGGAAAACTGGTCTAAAGAATTGAGAAACATCCAAGGACAACTTGTGGCCGTAGACAAAAGGGTTGCAGAATTGACACAAGATGTCGGATAAAAAGACGCAGAGATTTCCCTTCTGAAGAATGTTCCCCAACCCCTTGCTACCCAGCCAGACCTCATTCTAGTGGCCCACTAGTTATATGTTTCATACTGGGATAAGGTCAAGGCCTTCTACCTGACACTTCTGCCGACACTCCAATTTATGGCAGAGGCAACAAGCTTGGGCAAGGAGGTTTGTGGAGTAATTGAGCATTTCTCACAGATTATCGTAGAGAGGGTTCTTGAGGCAAAAATTTGTTAAATAAGTTATACATGGTCTTAGATGAAGACTTAGCAAAATAAGGGATTAGAGATAGAAAAGCCGCTACCAAAACAACGAACAAGTTCATCAATTGCCACGAATCCATCCTCCATGCTAGCACATGTGTAACCACTTTGAGCCAGACTATGGATAACATGCCAGAGAAATTCTCCCGGCTAACTGAGATGGCCCTGCCCTCCCCGTTACTTGCAGATGAGTCAGTGGCCATAGCAAAGAAAATTGTGATGAAGATTGTAGAGAAGTAGCAAGACACAAGACACATCCAATTTCCAGAGCTTCAACCAACTCCCTACTGTAGCAGATATTGAAGGTGTCACTCATCAAATTGTGCAGCTACTCTTCCAACTTGAATCTGGGGCCAGTTTATCTGTCACACTACCTTACAAAGAAATTATCGACCTGAGCAAAGTGCAAGAGAATCTGCGTGACATATCGACACCATCCGAGGCCGATTGGATGCCTTTGCAGGCCACTCTTTCTAAGCTCTAACTCCATCGCCTAATGGATGGGACCCTGGTTTGCAAGCCAGAGAAAATTCTGGGTTCCTCATTCTGCAGGTGAAATGCCCTTGGTAGTCCCCAAAAGCTATGAATATAAAATTCCTCGAGCTCCCTTTAGGTGGTTTTTTTTTTGCTAAATACGCGCCTATGCCTCATATGTTCGAAATGTTGACCTTGCTTCTCAATTGGGCCTCTTTTTAATAAACTCCATCAGTTGCCGCCACGTGTTTGCTAGGCGCTCCTTGTAGGGATTGCTTCCTTCGCTCTTCTACTTGCTCCCGCCATGCTTCCACATGTCATCACTGTGGGCAATTCAAGGCTGCTTCCCTTCACTTTTTAGTCAGACCCCGTCTTCATGCTACATAGCTTTCATCCGCATACACCTTTTGGTGGACCCCACAGTCGGTGCCGATAGTAAAGAATGCCGCCATGTGTCTTCCCAGCACAAGTTTCCATTATAGAAAGGGAGAAATTAATTGCGGGCTACAACCTGCTGCCACACGTCTCCTTGGTGGGGGTTCTATTGAAGGGAAGGATGGAGCGAATAACAAGTTGCGATATATTGCCACGTGTTCTAACTACCTTCACTTGGAAGTGACACTTGTCTGCATGGGGTTTTTCTGGGACCACTGCGATCATTCGCAAGGGATGAATCTGGTTGGGGAATGGCCATGTTTTATGGCTTAAATCTTTTCTATTGCAATGGCTGAAGGAAATCATTGTTGTAGGAATCATTGCTTGAGATACGAGATCTTTTATGTCACTAGCCCTCTAGGCGGTGGTATTTTTAGCTATATATGTTGCTTCTTTCTTCGGAAGACGAGTTTAGAAGACACAAAAAAATTAGGGAAAGATACCGGGCCTTTTGTATTGCTTTTATATTATTGTATGAGACTTAAATTGTGCCATTGTTTTGCTTTTTTGTTTTTTTAAGCTATTTGATAAAACATTATACTATGCCATTATTGTCCTGAATTGCTTATTTACAAAACTTCTATGATTTTAATACAAGTTTGTTGGTTTAGATCATGTCTTTGACTCTTCTTTTCAGTAAATGTGTGAGAGTTATTTTATGTTATTGTATAAAATATTCAAGCTTTCATCTTTGATTTCTATCATTCTAGAACATAGCAGATTATTGATCGGGCTCTTAAATCAAATCCCAAAATATAGATTTACCGTGCCTATATCTATTCCTTGGCGCATTTCCTTAGTCAGACCTTTATTTTTTATATCTGTTTCCTTTTCACATTCCAAAACCCCAATTACAGAAGAAGTCAACTTCTTTAAAAACCCAGAGGTCACTCAGTTTAGCGCAATTGGTCCCCCATTAACTGAGTTTCCCATAAAGACTGTTACCTTGCCAATTTTGTGCATCAACAATATGCCTTTTGTAGGTGCATGGAAGTGAACATCCCGCATGGGATCAATGCCAAAAAATTGTTGCATGCACCCAATAGTGACCAATTTTTCACATTTTTGGGAATTTGAAGGCCAAACAGATTACCAAGGATTTCCTATTGAACTAAAAATCATTTAAGGGTGAAGTTGCTAGTTGAAGTTTGGCATAGTTTTGATGGAGCCTGATTTTTTTTTATATCACAAAAAAATATCCTTTTGTGGACTTTTCCATCTAAACTTCCTCATTTTGAATGTTTTCATCCAATCCAATTGATTCTTTTTGCATATCCACTTCCACTCCATTTATTTGTCTCCCAATCTCATGCTGAAATTACTAGTCTTTATTGACATCATCCATCCTCGATAACATCACCATGACATCGTCCCACCCAAATCCATTATGTTCCATCATGACATCACCATGCTTTCTTGTGGACATCATTGACAAGATTTTACTTGCCATCCAAACATATCTCTTACCACTTGAAATGCATGCATGTCCAAATGGGGGTCAAATTTTTGCATACATAGGTAGAGAGTTTGGAAGTGCCTAAAGAACAATGAAAGAAAAGGGTGGAAATTTTGAGATCTAAGGGACATCATGGGGAATTTGCAAGTGTCTAAATATGTCCCGATGGATGGTATTGTCCTACCACATCCAAATGAAGGCCAAATGTAAGGAAACTTGCAGCCATCTAATGACAATTTCCACATAACCCAAATCTGAAATCATGCAAATAAATACTCAAAATCAACATGCAAGAGAATAAAAACATACCCATGAAAGATGACACAAGATATACCCTGGGAAAACCCTTAAGAGGGAAAAACCCAACCTCCAAAAGCATCCACACTCCATGTATTATTCAGTAATGAAAACCCATTACAATACATCTGCAAAGACTCCATGAACACTTCTGAAGCACAAGCTATCCATGCATTCCATGTTTCCAAGCATGAATCCACACATCCCATGCCATGCTTGAAACCCTCACACATGCACAAGCTCAACCTACTAACTTGCAACAAACTCTCCAACCCTAAACAACTGCTGTTGTGGTTGCTTTTATAGAAGCAAGCTCCCACAAAACCACCAAGTGGTATTACATAAACCATGTGCCCAAAACCATGAACTTACAAACATGTGACCCCACATTTAATATTGGGTACTTTATTATATTTTATTATTCCCCAATATTAAATAATTACATTTTACAATTCCCAATGTTACATACAACATAAAGTGGCCCCAACATTATAGCTCCTAGTGATGCACATCCATATAGGTACCCCTAGGTGCACCACACACATAATAATAAATTAAACATTATAAGCAAATTATGCAAGGTGTACAACACCTAATTCTAACACAAAAGTCCTACAAAGAGGAGAAAGGAAGACTTAATAAGGATTAAAAAATGATAGAGGAATGTTTCAAAACCTTAAGGGACAATAGGATACATCCATGCCTTGACCTAATTTTTTCCTTCTACCTAAAATAATAACAAATCACATGTCCGAATGAGGGTCAAATTTCCACGAAGGTTTGTTGTGTAAAGATAAGGCTTAAGAGATGCCATTACTATTGTAACGACTCTTCGAGATACCAAATCTCAATCCTTGGAGTCTCCAAAGGGGATTTTAATTCATTTCCACATATTCTTTGAATGATTGTGATGTCATGTTGTATTTATGGAGTTGTAGATCTCCTTTCTATCAGGAAACCATATTTGAGTCATTTTTGTAATAGATTTCACAAGATTTTATCCACACAACCTATGATTCATCAATGTAGGTATAGTAAGGCAATTTATGAGGGATTTTCACCTTGTTCTCAAAGATTTTTGTGTAAATTTTTCAAACTTCTATAAAGGGCCATGACTAGGGCTTCTTCTTTGCCACAAAACCTATCTTTTTTTATGTCCTTTAGAAGAACAAAAGGTTGTTAAGCCTCATTATAAAAGGTTCTTCCCTTAGTTCTCGATAAATAATTATACATTTTGTATCTTTTCTACTGTAATATGCTTCAATCCTTTGATCAATGAAAAGTTATCTATTTCACCTCTCTTTGCTTTTGATTTGTTGTGTAAAACATCTTACCTTCATTTTTGAATGAATGTTAATTTTATTAGCAGGGTTAGTTGTGGATTAGTTCTTTCCCTCCTAGTATATGTTAAACTCTAACCTTCATATAACTATCAGGAATTGAAAGAACATAATATTGTGTCATTTTGATATTTTCATTACTTCTCTATGTTATAATAAGCAAGAAAAAAAATCATTTTGATCCTTGTGCATCACCACCCCTTTAATATTTTTTATTCTCTCCCTCTTTCCTCCTGTAAGTTGATATAATACAACTAGATTATGGTTTCTCAATATTAAGTTGGATCAACACTTCTACATCTATATTAGCGAAGAAGTTGGCCTTCTTTGGAGGTCTAATCTCAATTGCAAGGGTCCCACACCTTGATATCAATCCCATGTTTGCCTATAATTTCTCAACAATAGGCTCAGGAAGGGTACAACTCCAAGTGAATAGTTTTTGACACACTCGTTAGGACTAAGTTAAATGAACTTTACATCATCTTGATGAGAAGGTGATGTTACTCTCAACATATTCAGTCTTAAAGAGGCATCCTACAAGTATTTTATGACACTACGAGTAATACCAATGGTGTGCTTTTTAAACTTGCTAAACCTCCAACAATGTAGCTCACACAAGAATAGTAATACCAAATCTCTGATACCATGAAAGGAAAAATAAAATGAGCAATGGAAAGTACTAACTAATGAGCATTGTTTGAAGGAAATATATTACCAAAAATGGGAGAATCCAATCCAAGCACCACCACCACCATCAATAGGAGACACAAGAGTTTGATAAGGGAAAAAAACAAGAAAAAACCCCAATATTATGAATGGAGGAAAAATGCCTAAGAATGATACAGAGAGAGAGAGAGAGAGAGAGAGAGAGAGAGAGAGAGAGAGAGAGCACTTAATCCTTAAGCTTGCTTGCTTGAATGAAGAATGAGAGGAGATGCACATCAATAAATAGAGGTGAGAAGAGGAGTTAGAATGTAATTCCCAACTCCATGAATGCCACCATTCATCTATGTGTGTGCAATGTGTCAAGAACCTCTTAAGGAGGTGGCTACAAATATTCCTTAATAAAGGAATTAAAAATAAAACGAGTCATCCTCACACATGTGTGAGGAGACAAAAAGACAAAAGAATTGTAGGGATTCCTTTGGAATATTCCTACAAGTTAATAAATAATTACAATTAAATAATAACCTTTACCAAGTAAGACTAAATATTCTAGCATCCCCCATTAAGCTTTACTTGGGGAGTTTACATCAAACCCTTCAATGGGTTGTAATCCTAGATTTTTAGAATGAAAGAGAAATTTATCTTTACAAAGAGCTTTGGTGAGAATAGTTTCCACTTGATCTTCACCTTTACAATATAAAAGAGAAATTTATTTGTCTTCAATTTGCTATCTAATGAAGTAATGTTGAAGAGCAATGTGCTTGGTCCTTGTATGAAAAATTGGATTCTTATCCAAAACAATGACACTTTGATTATCAAAATATAAAGGAGTAGGATCCTTTTGAGGTAGACCCAAATCTTCAAGTAATATTCTTAACCATAGTGCTCATTTGGATGCATTTGTACAACCTTTATATTCAAATTTTGTATAAAAAAGAGAAATAAATTGTTGTTTCTTTCTATTCCATGAGATTGCACCTGATCCAACAAAGAAACAATAACCATGAGTGGATCTCCCATCATTAGGATCACCTCCTAAATCTGAATCAATATAACCCTTTAAATAAAAATCAAAATTTTCATCATAAAAAAGACCAAGATTAAGAGTACCTTTAACATCTCTTAAAATTATTTTTGCTACTTTAAAATTTGTTTGTTGTTGTTTAGACATAAATCTAGAAACCAATCCAACACTATAAGATTTATCAGTTCTAGTAAGAGTTAGATAATTTAAACTTCCTACTAATTGCCTATATAAAGTAGGATCAACAAAAGGAGTTTCTATATCAACCATTAATTTTGTTCCTAATTCACAAGGAGTAGAAACAACCTTTGATCATTCATTTTAAACTTATCTAAGAGATCTTGAGCATATTTATGTTGAGAAAGAAAAATACGTTTAGGTGTTTACCAAATTTGCATACCTAAAAAATAATGTAATAGGCCTAAATCAATCATTTGAAATTGTTGATTGAGTTGAGACTTAACATCACTAATCAAATTGTTAGAACTAGAAGTGATAATTAAATCATAAACATATAAAATAAAAATCACAATATCATTTTCACTATGCTTAATATATAAATTTGAATAATTTTTACTTCTAATGAAACCTTGAGATAGAAAGAAAGCATTAATCTTAGAATACCATTCTCTAGGAGATTGTTTTAAACCATAAATTGATTTCTTCAATTTTCAAACAAGATGTTCATTACCTTCCTTATGAAACCCAAAGGTTGAGGCATATAAATTTCTTCATGTAAATCACCATTTAAAAATGCACTTTTAACATCCATTTGATGAATAGGCCAATGCATATGAGAAGCTAAATCAAGAACTAATTTAATAGTTGGCATCTTAGCTATTGTAGCAAGTATTTCATTATAATCTAAACCTTCAACTCGAGAGAAGCCCCTAGCAACTAATCTAGCTTTAAACTTGCTAACTTCATTATTTGCATTAACCTTAGTTTTATACAACCATTTGCATGCAAGAAGATTCTTACCTTGACGTAAAGGAACTAAATCCCCAAGTTTTATTAGAAATTAATGTATCATATTATTCTTGCATAGCCTTTTTCTAGTGAGGTTGATCTTTAGCTTATTCATAAGTTTGAGGATCATTTGCATGCATAATTTTAGACATTAAAGCATAATTATAATAATTTTCCTTTCTAGTCTTATCTATCGATTCATTCTAGCTAAAATATCATCACTTTAGTGCATAATTTTTAAAATCATTTAGACTTTCTTTTAGAAGTAGGAGTATCATCACTTGAAGAAGAATCATGAGGAGAAATTTCAGTATTTTCATTATCACTATCACTATGAGTAAGAGATCCATTAGGAGGGTTAAAAGAAGATTCAACTTGAGGATTATCCTCCACAACAATAACTTTATTTTGAGAAGATTCAATATTATGCACTTTAGAACAATCATGAACACCATTTTCAACAATGCATACATCTCTAACAACTTTAACTTTGTTAGTAAGAGGATTATAAACTCTATAAGCTTTAGAATGTTCATCATAACCAACAAAAATGTTACACCTTGTGTGTTATTAACTATTTACCATTACCTTGTCTGGTTAAAATGCTTTAATATATGAATGTGTTTTGTATATGAATCTTGATAGAAATATGATGAATGAATGTTTCATTTAATTTGATTTTTTATAATGATTATGAAAATGAAATATATGATGCATATGAATGTATTGTTATCAGCTAACTCCTATTGGAATGTACTAAGTTGTATGCAGAAATAGATTCAAACCTCTGGAAGAGAGGAGAAGTATCACTCAGGAGAAGAACTTGGTCTGGTAAGCCTTAATGAGCCTAACTAAGCATATACACACTCACGCCCTAGTTGGTCTAAGTTGAGTCAAGTTAGTTTGGAGAAATGGTAAGTGATCTTCAGTTTTGGTTGTGAATGTTTATATTGGTTTGTGATCTTATTTTATGAATGTTTTGATTGGAGAATATTACTAAGTATTTATGTCGAGTGAAAGTCCTTGTGTGTTCATATTTATGCCAATGAAGTATATGCATAAAATGTATATATATATATATATATGTATATGTACGTGTCTACAATAAAATCATTCATATGAGTAAATATGTGCATGAGTATATGTGGGTAGACATATCTACACATGCTCATGGACGAATTTCCCATATGTATGGGAATATTGGTTGGACGAATGTTATATATATATATATATATGTCAATCGATGAAAATGAGAATGTATATGTGTTTATATAAGGATATTAAAATAATATTATATATATACATAATATATATATGTATATAATTACATATATACATATATATTAATTTAGGTATATATTTGTGTATATATATAATTATTATTTTGATATATGTTTATATATTTATTTAATTGGCAAGTAACACATTTGGTAATCTTGAGGGTATATATATATAATATATTGTTCAAAGTATTTTGAAATATGCAAAGCACATTATTATAGCATTGATGTTTGATATGTTTAAAGTGCTTTAAGTAAAGCATAGCACATTATTGCACTGCCATGTATATTGTTGTGGCCAAAGTTTAAACACATCAGATAAAGCAACTGAGGAATAAGTCAATGAGACTTATACGTTGAAGTAAAGGAGAATACAGTTTTACATTGCAAGTAAATGAATGTAGATTTTACATTGTTTACTAAGTCTTTACTGTGTAGAAATAAAGGGAACAAAAAGTATGAATATGTGGCACCAAAAAATGTAGTATGTGGGAAACAATAAGAAGTCTAAACCTATGCCATAACCTAGAAAACCATTAGAAAAGCATTAAACTCAGTCAATACAAAGATGGCAAAAATATGTGAGGGTAGTTGACTTGCAAATCAAATAGGAAACCTATAGAAAGGCATCATTGTCCCTTGACTCAGTAAAAGAGTCATGTTGTCTCAAGAATAAATTGACTCAACCATTGGATATGAGGTCTATCATGTGAGCACAATTTGAGAGTTTAATTCCACTTAGTCAATGCATGTGCACATAAAGGTGGCATAATTGATAGCTTGTTAGTCTTTGGATGCTCAAATTTTAATATATGTAAAGGTGCTCTATCTACCATTTTTTACACTTTTCATTCTGATTACTCCATTGTTATTCTACTGTATTTTATGTGCAAGTGAATTAGCGAGCTGGAGAGTTAGTGCTCGTTGCTTTGTTATTTTGCATTTATAATTGTTGAGAGGATTGGTAAGAGGCTAGAAGTGGAATTAAAAGAAGTAGTAAGAGGGATTGTGGAATTTAGCTAGGAAGGAAGAATTATTAGTTGGAGATTTTATATAGGCATGTTGATTTCTATTCCTTTGTTATTTATGTTGGAAAGGTTATTTATTTATGATTGCCTTGTTTGGAAATGAATGATTTAAATATGTGTTGTGATGATTTGGATAAGCTTGCATGTTTCTTGGTTGATTCTTGTTTTTGTGAAACCTTTCAATTTGGTTTATACTTATTTATATGATTGTGTTTCTATTTATAATTTACATAGTTTTTCAATATTATACGTAGATTGTCAATACTATATGTATGTAGCATGAAATAGGAAGTTGCTTTGAATTACTTTAGTAGCATTTCCATGGGGAAGGGGGTAACATATGCATAGAGTATGAATGGTCAAAACCAAATCGAGCTAGGAAGCTGGGTGAGTGTGTGACCTCCACTCTAAATTTTGGGTGATGAATACTTTGGCCACAATAGTGTAAGTAGCCATTGTTTGCATTATCAATTCACTGTGATTCGGTTTTACATATTAGGTAGGGATTGTCATACATGTAGGTTGTAGTCACTTTATGGTAGCTCTAGATATGTAGGACACAACACCATGCTCAGAGAAGGCTAGGATTATGAGGTTACCGAACCAATCTCTTTGTTGAAGGGTAGGGCCATCTTACCAGTTTGGTAGATGTTAGGGGGACCACAATAAGTTTGTGGTTGGTGGAAAAGTACTTGAATGATGCTTCTCCCCATGAAATTGGCACCCAAGATTTGAGGAAGGACATCTAGACCATTTGTATCTCTATTTCAGTAAGCTCGTTGAAGCTATGCATGTAATCATGAATCCATCTCTATGAAAATTGTAAATGTGAAATGTCTTATTGAAATTATGTAATGTAAAATTGTTACTTTTATTAATGAAATGAATCTTTGTTATACAATGGAAAATTTTGAAATGGTTATGTTTCAAAATGTACATTTATTATTCAAAAGAAAAGAAATTTTTTATTGCTCTTAATGTTAGTAGCATAAACTATTCACTTGTGGGTAAAACATAGTAAAAATTATTGGTTAGAATAATGGACATGTTATACAAAATATGATAAGAAGATTTAGGATCTAATTTTTGCCTCTTTTGTTTAGGTTTGTGAACATAAGAAATTGAACAAAAAATTCTTAAGTACTAAAGATTGAGCTTCCTATCAGGCCAAGCTTATTCAAGAGTTATATCCTTTAAATCTTTAGTAGGAGTCCTATTAATAATGTAAGTAGCACAAAACATAACTTCAACCCAAAATTTATAAGACATATTTTTAGCATGTAACATACATCTAGCCATTTCAACAATAGTTCTATGCTTCCTTTTCTCTACACCATTTTATTGAGGTGTATAGGGAATGGTTAGCTCATGCTTAATACCAAATGATTTCAAATAACTATTAAAAACATTGTTCACATATTCTTTACCATTATTAGTTCTAAGAATTTTGAGTTTAAGACTAGATTGCCTTTCAACAAATTTATGAAAATCAAAAAATATATCAAGAACTTGATCCTTACTATGAAGAAAATAGATCAAAGTTCTAGAATAATCATCAACAAAAGTAAGTGCATACCTTGATCATTGGATGGAGTTATTCTCCATGGGTCTCAAAAGGTCACTATGAACTAGGTGCAACTTATGAGTTTCCCTCCATGATTGAACTTATGGAAAGGGCTCCCTATGCATCTTAATACTCATGCATCCCATGCATACAATTTTAGATGGAACAATACTAGGAAATCATTATAACATATTAATTTTATGCATCAAGGAAATATTATTAGCATTGATATGACCAAGTCTTTCATGCCAAACATTGAAATCAATGGTAGAAATTAAAGAGCAGATTCTCAATTGAGAAAACTCATAAAATTTGAACAATCATATAACACATATCTTTGTAAAATTAAATTTTATAATCTTGACAAAGTTTAGGAATTGAAAGATTTTTTTTTAATTCAGGAACATATAAAACATCATGCAATTTACCATTAGGAACATTCAAATCTCCAATTGCTTCTACTTTACAACTATGATTATTAGCAAGTTGAAGAGGAACAATAGACATATCAAGTTGCATAGACTCAAAAACTTCTTTATGTGAAGTAACATGTTGAGATGCACTTGAATCAATAACCCATTTAAGAGGTTGTGAAGAATTAAAAGTACAAGTAAAATCATGTCTAGATTGATTTGTATTGTTATGAAACTTATGATTATTAGGTTTATTTTGTTGTTGATAATTTTGCTTCATAGGTTTTTTTTCTAATTTTGTTTCTTAAAACAAGTATTTTTCCAATGACCATCCTTATTATAATAAGTGCAATGAGGCCTTTTAGAAGAAGTATTATTCCTAGGATCATTGCTATTATTATAATGAGGTTTATTATTATAATGTTGTTTAGAATGAGGATTAAATTTTTGCTTATGATTAGAAAAAAAAGCATATTCATTAGACTTAAGATTGCCAAGCTGAATCAACTTAGCTTCTTCCTATCTTAATAAATTATGAAAAATATCATAAGTTAATTGAGTAGCTAAAAAAGGAATAGCTAATTGAGCATTAATATTAGAAATAAATTGTTGAAATTGTCTAGGAAGACATTTTTTAAGAATAAGATGAAATAATCTAAAATCTTCTAATTTTACTCCTAAACCATCCAATTGACTATTCAAAGAATCAAACTTTAATAAAAACTCATCCATAGATTTGAAATCAGAATATCTTAAACCTTTAAGTTGATCTTGAAGTTGAAGTTTTTTAAATTCATTTGAGCTATCATAAATAGCTTTGAGTATGTCCCACACTTCATAGGCTTTTGTACATGTCCCAATGTGAACATATAGTTCAAGTGGCATGGAAATACCTATGAGGCCAAGGGCTTCCTCATTCTTGAGCTTCCTTTTTTCTTGATCATATTTGGATGTAGATGGATTGGGTTCCAATTTGGGATTCATTGCAACATCCAAAAGATGTTTAAAATGAAAAATAAAAGATATATGAGTTTTCCAAGAATGATAGTTAGAAGAATTCAACTTAATTTCAGGAATTAAAGTATGTTAGGATAGGTGACATAATATTTTCTATCCTATGTTAATTTATGTGTCTCCACATTCTTTGGAAAGTGTTCTTGAGGACATGAGGGATAAGTTATTTATTATTTATTTTCCTATGAAAAATTGTAATTGGATTCAAAGAGGTGGACCCTTCACAATGGCGGTTACAAGGTATCTCGGGAGAATTCCTAGGTGTCCAACTTTCTAGATTGGGACCACTTGAGTGTGCATGTCCTTGCAAGTTATTTTCATGTTTTGCATGCTCTTGCATGGTTGGGCACCCAAGTTTGCATGGTGGTGCATGAGCTTACATGTAGCTATCGAAGCCGTTAGAGACTTATGGAGCACTTGGGTTTGACTAAATTTGATTGATTGTGGGTTAGGCACCCATGTGAAGGCCATGCGATTATTGAATATTTTATTCCATGTTTATGGGTTGCCCACTAAGTGGGGCGTGGGTTTTTATAGGTGGTTTTTCTTGTTGTTTTGGGATACTATTTGTGGTATTCTCTTCCACAAACTTCTATATATTGGAACCTTGGGATGGTGGTTTAGCATGAGTTCTTTGCAGGTTGTCAAGACAATGAAATGCTTCCAGATTGTTAAGAGGATTGTTGTGTTGATATACTTCCTTGAATATTAATACAAACATTGGATCTCTTTGGGTGTGTATTTTTTCCTTGCAAAGGTTTCTCCACATATATCTTGTTTCACTTGTGTTAATGACTTGTGGTATTGTAAATTTTTTATTTCTTTGTTGTAATTTTCAATCACTTAATCTTGTTATGGTTATCTTGAACATACAATTTCAGATTTGTAATCACATATTTAATTTCATATTTTTGCAAGTTATACCTTGATTTCCAACATTTGGTATTAGAGCTAACATTTGTGTTAAGAGAGGGACACCTTTCTTTTGAGTGTTGAAGGTTTTTTTTGTTCTAGTGGGAGCTTGTGCATTGTGGGTTTTGTAGATTTGTGAAGAAGAGTGAAAACCATGGCCTCTACCTCTCGTTTGGATATTGAGAAAGTGAATGGAACTAGCTATGAGATGTGGAAGTTGAAGATGGAGGATCTGCTTGAAGAGAGAGATCAATGGTTGGAAGTTTCAAACCAAATGAAACCAGAGAAAATGTCTGATGAAGATTGGAAGAAAATGGATAAGAAGGAATGAGGAACCATTCAGTTGTGTCTTGTACATTTCTTCCTCTTGAATGTTTCAGAAGAAGCCACCACATACAATTTATGGAAGAGGATAGGTGATATCTATCAAACTAAAAGTTTAACTAATAAGTTGTATCTCAAAAAATGTTTGTATTCTCTAAAAATGAAGGATGTCGATTCTATTGCAGAACATTTAAATGCTTTTAATATGATTTTAAGTCAGCTTACATCACTAGATGTTAAGTTAGAAGAAGAAGATAAATGTATTTTGTTGCTTTTCTCTTTACCCAAATCTTGGGAAAATCTATTGTTGCCATAAGTGGTGGTGGTATAGAACTGAATATGGATAGTCTCATTACAATACTTCTTTCACAAAAGATGAGGAGAAAGTCCATGAATGTGGGCTCCCAAGATGCCTTACATGTGCAAGGAAGGTCCAAAGAAAAGGGAGGGCCTAAAGGGGACAATAAGAGATACAAGTCTAAAGGATGTTCTAAAATCCCCAGGAAGAGTAGAGTAAAGTGTTTGAATTGTGGAAAAAATGGGCATGTGAAAAAGGAGTGTAGGAATAAGAAAAAGAGTTTGGATGCTTCCATTGAAAATTCATCTGAAGATGATGATTTTGATGCTTTATTTATTTTTGCTAACACTATTAGTAATGATGCTTGGCCTATTGATTCAAGTGCCTCCTACCATATGAATCCTCACAAGGGGTGGTTTACTTCATATTTAGATTATGATGGGAGAGAATTTTTCCTTAATGATGACAACACAAAATATTTTTGGTAAGGGAAAGGGAAAGTTGTGTTTCAATGAAGGGAGGGTTAAAACCCTTGATCATGTTTTACATATTCTAGGACTTGTGAGAAATTTAATTTCAATATCTAAGTTGAATGATTCTGGAATGCATGTGACATTTGATAAGTCTGGTTGTAGGTTGGTAAGAGGGAGTTTGGTGATTGCTAAAAGATCTCAAACAAGGAATTTATTTAGGTTTAATACCTCTACTTTTTGTAATTCTACCAATGTAAGTGGCACTAAAAATGCATGCATATTATGGCACCATAGATTGGGTCACATAAGTGAAAAAGGTCTTAAGACTATTTTGAATAAAAAGTTGGTTGATGATCTTTTTGATTATTCTGTTGGTAAAAATGGTTTTTGTGAGCATTGTATGTTTGGTAAACATAATAGATCATCATTTCCTAATGGGACTAATAAAGCTAAGAGATTATTATAGATCATTCATTCGTGTTTGGACTAGTTGATGTTGACTTTTTTAGAAAATCTCGTTATTATATTCTTTTCTTTGATGATGTCTCAAGATATGTTGTAAGAATAGAGAAAGAAATGAAGGTGTTGTCATTGATGTCAATTGGTCAACTGGTTATCTACTAGTTGATGTTGGTTGTATATGTTGAGTATATTGAGAAAATTGTATTAAAGGAAGATTACAGGTATTTAGTTGTTGCTTTGGTATTTTCCCCTGTGTTCGTGCGGTTAAGATATGTTGGTCATGATTGTTGAAGGTTGTTATATCTAGATGTTTGGTTGTTGGTTCTTTGTGAAGTTCGAGTTGTGTTCACCAATTATGAACTATGTTTCTCTATGTTTTGGTTGAAGTCTGAGAGAAAGGTTGTTGGTCTAGATTTCTCTTTGATGAAGTCTTTTGACTTGCGGTTCTAGAGTTAAGATGTTTTGATCGCATTGAAAATATTTTTGGTTTCTAGAAGTTTCTAGCTTAATTGTTCTATGTGTTTTACACTGGTTTGGCCGACCATATGTTAAGCACTAACTTTGAAGTTAATGAAGCATATTGGATCTATTTTTGGGTCCTAGTGAAGCATGTGTTTGGGTCACCCTCATTCTAATTCCACCATAGGATGTTTGGCACCAACCTAATTTGAATTTGAAGTTGGATGGCCAACTTTGTATCTTTTTCAAGGTTGGAGATAGTATATATACAAGATGAGCTAGTAATGAAAAATATACAAAAGAAAAGAAGGAAGATAAGTGAAAGAGTAGATGCGACATTGATGCTATTCAAAAAGTGTGTGTGAGTTGTGTGTGGGAGATCAGTGCAAAGCTTAATGCTGAGTTTCTGGATGTAGTGAGCAGAAGGAGAACTCTATTATTCATGCAAGTTGATCAAGCAACTGTGGTGGAATCCTTTGCTGCATTGAGATTGTAGCCTCTCTATAGCAAGTCTTCTTTGTCTTATTTGTATCTCTGTGGTAGTGAGCCCCTTGGGTTGTAGCCCTGTGGATAGTGAGTCCTTATTTCAGGTAGTGATCCTTTTTGTAATCAGTTTTTATATTCTCTATAGTGTGAGTTAATCCTCACCATGGTTTTTCCCTTATTGGGTTTTCTATCTAAATCTGGTGTTATTGTGTTTATGTGTTGGATTTGAGTTTCTGCATTAGTACTTGATGATTAATCATTTAAGCAATTTCATGTATTAGTTTTTGTGATTGAATTAAAGGTTAAAATCTGTGACAACTGATTCACCCCTCCTCTTAGTTGTCCTATTAAAAAATTGGTATCAAATCTTGGTTCCTTGGTGAAGAGCTTAACCGCTTGAGGAAGGTCTGGGATGGCTAGCAAAATGGTCTTTGATTATCTAAGATTTGATGGAACTAATTATGGTATTTGGAAAGTATTGATGGAAGAATATCTGAAGTATTGTAGATATGATGTGGAAAAAGCTTACAAGAATCCTTACACTTCTCCTACTGATGTTTCGAGTACACTTGAAGAAATTAGAGCACATGAAGTGAATAATAAGGCAAAGTTCATCTTGAAGAATAGTCTGGTACGTACCGAGTTGATTAAGGTTCAAAATTTGAAGACAACTAAGGAAGTCTAAGATGCTTCAGAAAGAGCGCATGATGGTGATGAAAGAGTTAAAGAGGCGAAGTTGCAAAATTTGGAAACATAGTTTGATCTTATACATATGTCCAAAGATGAAAATGTTAAAGCTTATGTTTAGAGACTAAATGAGGTAGTGGCTGGAATGCGATCACTTGGCACTACTATAGATGAAACTAGGATTGTAAAGAAGATTCACAGAACTCTTCTTGATGCTTACAGCGAGAAGGTGAGTGCTATTGAGCAAACTATAAATTATAAGAATTGTACTAAGGATCTGCTATTAGTATTTTTGACATCTTATGAGATGAGGAATCCAAATCTAAGAAATGGAGGCAAATCAGAGACCGCTTTTAAAGCTACAAAAGCTGAAGATCCATATGAAGAAAATTTTGGTGAAAGAGAAGATAACTTTGTAAGAAGAATGAGAAAAGGATCCAGTAAGTATGAAGGTAAGTTTCCCTTTAAATGCTTTAGTTGTGGAGAAATAGGTCATTATATTGCAAAGTGTCCATAAAGAGCTAAAAGGAATAAACAAAGATATGAGAAGGAAAAGAAAGGAAATAAAATTAACAGAGAAAACTATGTGAATGATAATGCTAGTATTTCAGATGAAGATTCAGAATATGAAGATCTAGATGACAATGAATGCTTGTTCTTGTCGATTAAGGATGAACCCTACCTCTACTAATTTAGATAAACGGGTGAAGGAAATCCCTCTGGAGAAGGAGGAGAAAAATGAAGGTATGATTATCTCTTCCCTACATGCTAAACAAAAAAGAATTTTTGGGTAGTTGATAGTGGTTGTTCACATCACATGATTGGTGATAAGAGTAAGTTTGTTAAGCTTGGTTATGTTTGGAGATGATACTGGTGCTAAAATTTGTGGGATAGGTTCAGTAAGTTTTGATGGCAAGCATCACATTGACTATGTTTACTATGTTAAGGGTTTAAGGCATAATTTGTTGAGTGTTTGGCAGATGTGCAGAAAAGGATATGATCTTGTGTTTAAAGATGAGAAATATGAGATCCGAAAAGGATCAAGAACATTGATTGCTATAGGAAATAGATCTGAAGGGAATTTTTATCAACTTAAGGGTGCTAATGGACGATGCTTTATGACTCAAATAAATGACAGTTGGTTATGGCATAGGAGAATGTTTCACATGAATTTTGATAACTTCGAAAGAATTAGTGTTTTTTAGGCCGTGAGAGACTTACCAAGAATTACAAAGCTTGTTAATACTATTTGCAAGAATTGTCAGTTTGGGGAGCAAGCAAGAAATAATTACAGATCAAGGGAACAATCTACTACTAGACTGCTGGATTTAGTTCATATAGATCTATGTGGTCCTATGAGAGTGAGAAGTCTACTTAGTGAAAGGTACTTTATGCTTTTAATTGATGATTATTCTAGGTATACATGGGTTACATTTCTTATAGAGAAATTAGATGCATTAGATAAATTCAAGGCATTCAAGGCTACGGTTGAAAATGAAGTGAATTTGAAGATAAAATGCTTAAGATCTAACAGAGGTGGAGAATTCACCTCCCATGAGTTCAATATGTTTTGCGAAGTGCATAGAATAAAGAGATAGTTATATGCTCCAAGAACTCCTCAACAAAATGGAGCTGTTGAAAGGAAAAATAGAACAATTCAAGAGGCTACTAGGTCAATGATTATTGAAACCGGATTATCAGAAGTTTACTGGAAAGAAGCTATTCATAATGTTGTTTATTTGTTCAATCGAGTTCAATCAAGAGAAAATAGTACAAAGACTCCCTATGAGCTATGGCACAAAAGAATTCCTATATTTAAATATTTCAAGGTATTTGGAAGTAAATGTTCTATCAGAAGAGATGAGGAAAATTTGGGCAAGTTTGATGCAAGAAGTGATGAAGGCATAGATTTTCAGGAGACTTTTGCCCTGGTAGTGAGAATGGAAGCTATAAGGATGTTCTTGGCATTAGTTGCTTATAAAGATTTCAAAGTCTATCAGATGGGTGTTAAGTCAACATTTTTGAATGGTGAGCTGTAAGAAGTTTACATGGAACAACCAGAAGGATTTCAATTAATAGATCAATCGGATATGGTGTGCAGGGTGAAGAAAGATTTATAGGGACTGAAGCAAGCTCCTAGAGTTTGGTATGCAAGGTTAGACTAGTATTTGATTCAACAAGGATTTAACAAAGGCATGGTAGAGAGTAATTTGTACTTTAAGGTTGAAAATGACAAAGTCTTGATTGTAGTTGTATATGTTGATGACATTATCTTTGGAGGAAATGAAAAGATGTGCAAGATGTTTGCAGAAGAGATGTAGAAAGAATTTGAAATGTCTATGTTTGGGGAGATGAATTTCTTTCTTGGGTTGTAGATTAATCAAATAGAGAAAGGAATTTTCATTTCACAATCTAAGTATGTAAAGGAGATGTTGAAGAAATTTGGGATGGACAGTTCCAAACTAATAAGTACTCCTATGGTGACTGGTTGGAAATTGGGTAAAGATGTTGATTCACGTAAGGCTAATCATAGCAAGTATAGATCTATGACTGGTGGATTATTTTATTTGACTGCTACAAGACTGAATATTATGCATGCGATTTGTCTTGTGGCTAGATTTCAAGAAGATACAAAGGAAACACATGTTGCTGCAGTTAAAAGAATATTCAGATACTTGAATGACACTCTAGATTATGGATTGTGGTATCCTAAATATATTGACTTTACACTTAGTGCATATATAGATGCAGATTGGGCTGGATGTGTAGATGACAAAAAGAGTACAAGTGGCAGTGCATTCTTTCTTGGATACAGATTAGTGGCATGGTTGAGTAAGAAGCAAGATTCAATCTCTTTGTCTACTGTTGAAGTTGAATATATTTCTGCTGCATCTTGCCATACACAAGTTTTATGGATGAAACAAATATTGAAAGATATCATAGTGCTATATGATGATCCCATTTCTATCTTCTGTGATAATACAAGTGCAATTAACATTTTGAAGAATCTTGTGATGCACTTGAGGATGAAGCATATATCTATTAGATATCATTTCTTGATAGAGAAGGTCATGGAGAATGGAGTAAAGCTTAAGTATGTTCTGACAAAGGATCAAATTGCAGATATATTTACAAAGGCTCTTCCTAAAGATACTTTTGAGTATCTCTGAGAGAAGTCAGGGGTTATTTCCCCTCCTTTCATAAACTAAGATGTATTTTGAGGTGCATTAGTCTGATGGATTCATGGTTCTATCTTTTGGACTAATATTTTGGTGGGTACCCTTCAGGGGGAGTAGGTAGTTTTCAAGTGTTGTCATTGTGAGTATTCTATTTTCATGTCAAAGGAAGATTCAATGAACATATCTTTTTCCTTTTCCATTGATGTCAGAGGGGGAGAGAAAGCATGTGAAAAGGAGAAAAATCTAATGAGAGAAAGCAGGTAATGAAGAAGATGATCTTTTGAGGGGGAGAAACAAAAAGAAAAATCTTGAGAAGTATATACAGATCTGGTATGGTGTCTTCGATGGTTTTTCACATCATGTGTTGCCATCAATGACAAAGGGGGAGATTGTTGCAAGAATATAGAAAGGAATGAAGGTGTTGTCATTGATGTCAACTGGTCAACTGGTTATCTACTAGTTGTTGTTGGTTGTATATGCTGAGGATATTGAGAAAATTGTATTAAAGGAAGATTACAGGTATTTAGTTTTTGCTCCGATGTTTGCCCTTGTGCTCGTACAGTTAAGATATGTTGGTCATGATTGTTGAAGGTTGTTATTTCCAGATGTTTGGATATTGGTTCATTGTGAAGTTCAAGTTGTGTTCACTAGTTGTGAACTATGTTTCTCTATGTTCTAGTTGAAGTCCAAGAGAAAGGTTGTTGGTTCATATTTCTCTTTGATGAAGTCTTTTGACTTGCGGTTCTAGAGTTAAGATGTTTTGATTGCATTGAAGATATTTTTGGTTTCTAGAAGTTTTGAGCTTATTTTTTCTGTGTTTTACACTAGTTTGACTGATCGTGTGTTAAGCACTATATTTGAAGTTAATGAAGTGTGTTGGATCTATTTTTGGGTCCCGATGAAGAGTGTTTTTGGGTTTCCCTCATTCTAATTCCACCCTAGGATGTTTGGAGCCGACCTAATTTGAATTTGAAGTTGGATGACCAACTTTGTATCGTTTTCAAGGTTGGAGATAGTATATATATAGTATGAGCTAGTAATGAAAAATATACAATATAAAAGAAGGAAGATAAGTGAAAGAGTAGACGTGACATTGATGCCATTCAGAAAGTGTGTGTGAGTTGTGTGTGGGAGATTAGTACGAAGCTTAATGCTAAGTTTTTGGATGCAATAAGCAAAAGGTGAACTCTATCATTCATGCAAGTTGATCAAGTAATCGTAGTGGAATCATTTGTTGCATTGAGATTATAGTGTCTTTGTAGAAAGTCTTATTTGTATTCTTTGTATCTTTGTAGTAGTGTGCCCTCTGGGTTGTAGCCCTATGGTCAGTGAGTCCTTATTTCAGGCAGTGAGCCTTATTTCAGGCAGTGAGCCTTATCTCAGGCAGTGAGCCTTTTTGTAATCTATTTTGATATTCTCTATGGTGTGAGTTAATCCTCATTGTGGTTTTTCCCTTATTGGGTTTTCCATGTAAATCTAGTGTTACTGTGTTTATGCATTGGATTTGAGTTTCTGCATTGGTATTTGATGATTAATCATTTAAGCAGTTTCATGTATTAGTTCCAGTGATTGAATTAATGGTTAAAATCCATGACAACTGATTCACCCCCCTCTTAGTTGTCCTATTCAACAAGATACACCTGGATTCATTTTATGCGTGCAAAATATGATTTTTTCACTAAGTTTAAGGAATTTAAATCCTTAGTTGAGAAGAAAATGGATTGTAAGATAAGGGTGTTGAGATCTGACAATGGGGTTAAATATTGTCCTAAGGAATTTGATGAGTTTTATAAGCATGTAGGTATTGTTTGGAAAAATACTACACCTTATACACCTCAAAAAAAGGGGTAGCAAAAATAATGAATCAAACCTTAATGGAAAGAGATAGGAGCATGTTGAGTGGTGCTAATCTTGATAGGTGCTTTTGGAAAATATCTATAAGTACTACATGTTATTTGGTTAATAGATCTCCTTGTTTAGCTCTTGTTGATAAAACTCCATAAGAAGTGTGGATAGGTAGAAATCCTTGGGTTTCACATTTAAGGGTCTTTGGTTGTGTGGCTTTTGTTCATGTGCCTCAAGAGAAGCATTCTAAGTTGGATCCAAAAGCACAAAAATGCATCTTTTTTGGTTATGATGAGAATGTAGAAGGTTATAAGTTTTGGAATCCACTAACCCATAAAATTGGTTTTCTCTAGAGATGTAATTTTTTAAGGAGTTTATAGCTTACTTAGGTGAAGAACAAACAAAGGAGAAAGATAAGACAAAAATAGTGCACTTCAAGACAAAGATTGTGAAGTTGGAAGATGCATATGTGGAAGAACAACCAGATGGATTTGAGGATGGAGAAGAAGAAGAGGGTTTAGAGAGTTTTGAGAGTTCAAAAAGTTCAGATGATGTGCAGGATGAGCATGAAGAAGAAGAAGAATAGAAAAAAGAGCCCCTTACTCCTACCTTAAGAAGATCCACAAGGCAACAAAATCCAGTTGACAGGTATATCCCACCTAATTTTCATTGTGAATTTGCAATTTTTTGAGTACTGATGATGAACCTAGATCCTAAAGGGAGGCTCTTTCTTTAGAAGAAAGAGAGTCTTGGATGTAGGCCATGTAGGAGGGGATGATGGCTATGGATAGTTGTGATACCTAGGATCTTGTGAGTTTTTCCAAAGGAAGGAAGCCCATTGGTTGCAAGTGGGAGTTTAAAAAGAAATTTGGAGTAGATGGTTGGTTAGAGTGGTACAAGGCTAGATTAGTGGACAAGGGATACTCCTAAAGAGGAGCTAATTTTAGCAAATTTTTATCTCTTGTTGCTAAGTTAACTTCTACTAGAATAATAGCTTCATGGAGCTCTCTTTGAATGGTATTGATGGCGGTGGAGCGATTTCAAATTTGGTGAAGGTGGGAAACCTTGGAGCTACAATTGGTGTTAATGGTGGACTATTTGGTGATGGTAAGGTGATGTCAGGTGGGCCTTTGGCTGATGGCAAGTGGTGTGGGTCCCCTATTTTGGAGAATGAGTATCTTGGTGGGAAATGAGCCCCTAAGATTACTTTTCCTTAAAAAATTTCTTTATCCTTGTCTGAACTGGGGAATCTTGGTGTTGAAAAGTTTGGCTACGGTTAGTCTAGTGCTGATTTGGGCGCGAATTTCAGATCTTCTTGCCCAGTCCCTGTTGGTGAAAAGATAGGGTGTGTTCTATTCTCAGAGTTTTCTCTCAAGTGGTCAAACCTCTTTGGAGTGAAGACTAAAGGTAAAATCTCTTCGCCCCCTATGGATTTTGTTTCTAATGCATCGACTAATGAATTTTCAATCTTTGTCCCTGACTGTATTGTTGATAAAAGTTTCTTAAATATAGAAATGAGACTATTGCAAAAATTTGTGGGGCCTCACCCTCATATTGAGTTGGTATGTAAGTTATCTTTGAATTGGTGGCATCCTAAGGGCCAAGTTGATGTGGCAGCTATGGAAAAAGGATTTTTCTCCTTCTCTTTCAACCGTAAAGATGATCTTATTTTGGCTCTAGTAGGGGGTCCTTGGTTTATTGGGAAGTCCTCTCTAATGATTAAAATATGGTAGCCTGGGTTTAATCCAAATTCTTACTCTTTCTTGACCACCCCTACTTGGGCGAGACTTCCAGGTCTCCCTTTGGAATTTTGGTATGAAGAACTTTTTAAAGGGATTGCTAGTACCTTTGGCAACTTATTGTCTATTGATCAAATGACCGCCTCTAAAAAGTGATTAGTGTATACCCATTTTTGTGTAAATGTTGAACAATCAACAGATCTTCCTTCAGTTGTGAAGATCAATTCTAAGCTTGGGGTTTAGGAGCAAGCAACAGAGTTTGAATCTATCCCATTTGCTTGTTTCCATTGTAATAAAGCCATTCATTGGGCGAAAAAATGTCCACTGAAGGTGTAGAAGCCTTTGGTTAAGCAATGGAGAGAAAATGAGAGGGGTCTAGTGTCTGAGGGTGCCTCTATGGTACCAGTGAAGAATATTGAGGCTGATCTTAAGAATGATGTTTCTATGGTTTCAGATATGTAGAATTTGGACCCATTGGGCATAGTTGAAAATGAGCATAGTGTGGTTCCTAAGCCAACTGTTGATCCCAATATCTTAAATATTGTGACTCCTCTAGTTCCAGAGGGGGTCGAGGAGTTGAAAAGTGGGTTGGATATGTCTATGGTGTCCTCTCCTATAAAGGAGGTGGAAGTATTGAACTCTAAGGTTGAAGGTAAGGTTTCCTCACCCTTGGTGTGTTAGGAAATTGGGGGTTTAAAGTCGCCACATGCTGGTAATGATTCTACTTCTATGCTTGAGGGTTCAAAGGAGTGCTTGAATATATGGTGGAACCTCCCTATATTCCTATGAAATGTAGGAATAGAAATAAACAATCTCCCCCTTGAGAGTGTCTACCAGAAATAGATAAAGGTTTGATTGCAACTTTGAGTCAAGAGGCAAGGGTCACCCTCCTTCCCAGGTTACTTGGGATAAGGAAAGTAGAATGTATATTGTTGATGGTACCCAAAGGAATTTACTGGAGATGTGCTCTAAGAGCACCCCTTTCAAGTTCTCATGAAGATCATTTCCTAGAATATGTGAGGGTTAAACCACCCTCACAAACATGTTCTCCTTTTGAATCTGCTAAGGGATCATAAACTTGATATTATTTTGATTCAAGAAACTAAAATGGGGTCAGATAAGCTGAGTAAAATCAAGAATAAGCTCTTTAAATACTATGGAATGCATTTATCTGAGGTGGATGGGGCGTTTGGTGGTATTGTTACCTTTTAGAATATAAAGTTGATTTAGGGTTTGGTGTTGTTTGAATATTTTAATCATGTGCGACTTCTTCCATCAATGTTTGGGATAAGTTCTCTTGGACTCTCTCTAACATTTATGCACCTAATAGTAAGAGTTCCAGGAAGAAATTTTAGGAAAATATTAGTTCTTTTAAATCTCTCCATCCTATGTCTAATTGGTTGGTAATGGGGGACTTCAATACCCCCTTGCATGATGTTGAGAAAATGGGTGGGTCTTAGATTATGGATGAGAGTAGGTTTGACGTCATGAACCTTATTAATAATAATGCCCTTTTAGACTTGGACCTTAAAGGGGCCTCTTTTACTTGGTCTAGACAACATGTGGGTGAAGCTCTAATTCGGGTAAAGCTTGATCAGACTCTTATATCACTTGATTAGCTTCTTTCTTATTCCTGTTCTCTTTCAACCCTGAATAGGTTGGGGTCTGACCATTCTCCTCTCTCTCTTTCGATGGAATTACTAGGGAGAAGGAAATATTTTCCTTTCAAGTTTAAAAAATGTGGACTTGTCATCCTAACCTTAAAGATAGGATTAAATCTTGGTGAGATATTTGGGTGGATGGTTATGCCATGTACAAGGTTACTAATAAATTGGCCAATGTTAAAAAAAATGTTAGAAGATGGAATGGATCATCTTTTGGTCAAATGTTTATTGAGAAGGAGGCTATTAAGGAGGAGCTTCTCATTATTCAACAATCCATTCAAGTGTCTTGCTATGATCAAGGTCTTATTCAACGAGAGAATGTTCTTTTGTCTAGATTGCATAATATTGTGGCTAAGGAGGAGGAATTTTGGAAACAAAGGTCTAGAATCATGTGGTTAAAGAGTGGGGACATGAATACTAGGTTTTTTCACCTCTCCACGCTAAAGCATAGTTCCTCCAACTGCATTAATTCTATAAGTTTCAACAATCATGTGCTGGATAAGGATGTGGATTTAATGCAGAAGACTTCTTTTTTCTCTGATCTTTTGTCTGTGGATGGAGTGTTGGACTTTGCTTGTCAAGATGATCTTCTTATGGATATCCCCCATATCATTTATGATGACCTCAATTAATAGTTAGTTTGTATTCCTTCGGATGATGAGATTAAGAGTGCAATTTTTTTGTTTGAAGGTAATAAGGAACTTGGTCTTGATGGTTTCCCTATGTTCTTCTTCCAATCTTTTTGGGATATTATGGTGAAGGATGTTACTAAAGAATTATTTGGCAGCTATAATCTTTTAAAGGAATTAAACTCCTTTATTGTTTTGGTTTTGAAGAAGTTGAGCGCCTCTTTTGACGAGTTTCACCCTATAAGCTTATGTAATTCCATCTATAAGATCTTTTCTAAAGTGTTCGCGGTTAGATTATAGAAGGTTCTCCCTTAAATTATTTTGATCTAGCAAAATGGTTTTGTCTTTGGAAGGCGAATCCTTGACTCAGTTCTAACTATTCATGTGAATATCCATGTCAGTTAATAAACATGTAGGTTTTCTTTTGAAGTTAGATATTCTCAAAGCCTATGATAGAGTTGATTGGTCTCTTGCTTCTTCTTTTTCTCCAAAATTTGAATTAGATTGAAAATGGTGAAAAGACTAGGTATTTATAGGCCTTTAATCTAATTTCCTAAAAAATAGATCTTGATGGTCGACTTTAGATATTTTGAATTTTAAATAATAAAATGTCAACATCTACATATTTGAATTTGGAACCAAAATAGGGGGACATAGGTGGCCCAGGTGCTAGTGTCCTAGACATATTTTTTAGAACTTAAGGAGTCAGGGGAAAAGTATCAAAAGAGAGCCTTTGTTTTATGCTTACAATTTTTTAGAAAATGATAAAATGGGCCACATAATGCATAACTTTGGAAACAAGGGATTGATTAAGGGGTGTTTGAAATGCATTAATGCAAGGGTCACTAAAGTAGGTCCAAACTAAGCATGAAATTGTACCATCACCTAAAAGAGAGTACAATTTATGATGCTACACTTAGCCCCCACTTTAGCAGCCATATGACAGTATGTGCATATGCAAGCTAAAGTACTAAAAGTAAATCATATTGCAAAAGGATAATCCAAATGATATTATAAATCATTCACCAAATGAGAGAATGAAACCCCCGGCGTAGTCATCTACAAAACTACAACATTAGGAACCACATCCAACAAACCTAATTCATTAAATATTCAAAGAAGCAAACATGTTAATCCCAAAACTTCTAAGGAGAATGAAATTTGAGGGTAGATGTATGCCCCCCTAATTTCACTGGCTTTATGAAGGTGGAATCAGGGTAGCAATCTAACCACATCAAATTTTTAAGCTTGATTATGGAAATGCCCACAATAGGGTCATGAAGATCATAAAACCTACTATCAAGAAGCATATGACATGAACAAGAATGAAACTATGAATTGAATACAACAGACAACATCGAAATTGTAGTTCACTAGTCCCCATTATGAATTGAATGATATATGCTATGAAAATGTACTACTAAATTTGACTATAAGATATAGCAAAATTACCATTTTGACATTTATTTTCACTTTTCCTACTTGAAGATCTAGAGAGTGCCACCACCAACCCAAGGAGTGAGGATATCAAGATGATCACCATATCATTCCTTGATAATCGAGATCCTATGAGCGAACGTTGCACGAGGCGAGGTGGTGCTAGTGGTGAGTTGTTCTTCACTTTCCCTATAATTTGTTTTCTTATTTTGCACTGTTTTCTATGGTTTTTAAAAAATTTGTGGTGCTAGTGTCCATATATGGTGACATAGTCCTATTTGGGTGACCATGTCCATAATGGGTGCCCTTGTCCCACATCGGTAAATCTATCCCAAAATGGTGCCAGTGTCCAATTTTAGATTCTTTTACACTTATAGTTGATTAAGTGTTGATTTTGATTCATAAATGATGATTCATTTTGTTTTGTTCATAGAACTCACCATGTGTATGATAGTGCCTAGGAGGACGATTATTTTCATTACTTCAGGGGAAAGTCACACGACTCCCACTTGAGCAACAACATTTATGTACTATTACATTATACTAGGTATACACTATGCTTCCTATGAGATACTATGATGTTATGTTGATGACACTTGTTGAGTGGTGGGATGTCAATACCTCCACCTTCCATCTTCCAATGGAAGAGATGGCCATTATGATTGAGGAGATACACCATATTTTTTGTTACTAATACGAGGCAGGTGTGTATATCATGATGATTTTTGGACCCTTTGGGAGATTAGGAAGGATTAGTTTTTTTGCACTGATCGACACATTGAGATCAATCCTAGGGGTTGAATTAAGCTTAAGTGGCTTTTGCATGCGGGTAATGACGTGCCATAAATTTGATGCATTATGATTGTCACCACTACACTTGCTCTAGCACCCGATGGATGAGACACACACCTAGATGGGGGCCTAGTATATGCTATACGAGCAACGGAGGAGGAGTAGTTAGTGTTTTCTTGGGGATGTAATATGTTGGCACATGTTTATTATGATCTAGGGCAATTCATTTATCATGAGGAAAATAACATTATTCTTTGCACACTTCTTTAGGTATGGCCCTTTAAGCACATTAGTTGCACAAGGCCAACTAGATATCCTATGGTAGCACCATATACACACCCATGAGTATTCTCTTATATACTTAGGTGACCCTGGAAGAAAGGATTCCTATTACATTGGAGAGTCACCTTTGATTGGCTAGAGGGTTGTGACATTGTTTGGAGGCTGTATAAGACTCTTCAGGAGTGGCTAGGTCTAGCACAACAACTAGTCAGGATGCAACGATATAGAATGTTCGTTGGTGACATGAGTACATTATTATGCTATTTTATTATGATCGTGTGATGAGACAATTTGGATAGCTTCAGATGACACCCATCCCATGACCCACATACTTGAGATTCACATGTAGTGGCACTAGACTACACAAAATCCATTATCCCACCATCACAAACGTTGCCTTGAGCGACTCAAAGGATGAGGAGTTAGATACATGCCCAAAATCTAACGATGATGATGTCGATATTTCAAGTAGATATGATAGATGGTGGAGGATTGCACATCCTGAGCTTACCTTCCATATTAATCATCCTATAGGTGATCCTAGGCCACATTATCGAGAGTATCACGTAGAGAGGGAGGAGGCCATTGATTGATATAGTAGTGATGACGATGTTGAGGAGGATCAATAGCCAAGAGAGGGGGATCCCAAGGAGTGTGTAGAGGCCAGAGATGCCCTTGAGGAGAGACCTGCATCTCATGAGCATATTATGTGACTCCAAAGGGGATACAAATCCATGATCATGGAGGGAGCAACCATGCAGCTCCTACCACACCATCAGCCTCTTAGGGGAGTCCTAATGTGGACACCGTAGTGTCCTACCAAGATCCTAATTGGCGAGTCAATGATCTTGGTGATGATATGTTGTTACTCTTTGATTTGTTATATTATTTTGCTCATGTTTATATGCCAATTCCGATGTGTGTTATGCTTTCTTTATTGTAGTTGGCACACAATATTGGCTCAAATACTTTAGTTGAGTAACCACAGATATGGTTCCACCTATACCCCCACACCAATTGATACAAGTTGAGCATAGGCCACCGCTGAGTGTAGGGTTCCATGTTAACTTATTTGAGCCCCTATCACAATGGAGGATAGGCTATGAGGATATGGTGAGAGCTATTGATGAGGTTAGAGGTGGAAATGAGGAGATTAGAGTTAGATATGAGGAGCTAAGAGTTGCACACAAGGATCTTAGCGCCACTCAGGTTCCTATTGAGAGTGAGGCATAGGCCTCTCTATGAGAGGAATTTAGCAAGGTGCGAGTGGAGAGAGATTGGATTGAGTAGGGGCATGTTGCAACACTCATACATGAAGCTACAACAATAGGCCAGTTACAAGGTCTACGAGAGCATATTAGCTCTAGGAGCCATTCTCAATCTACCATCTCATTACGAGCACTACCATTAGGCCCGAGGAATTTGGTAGTCATAAGCCTACTTAGATGATGTTGTATTTTATTATGACACACCACATTTTGCTTCCATGGTGACTATGATCTATATGAACTTTATGATTTATGTGAGCATGATTTTATTTCTATGAGTTATGAGTTCCTACAGATGTCAATGTGATCTATTAAGTAATCTTGATGAGATTATTTAATAAATGCTTCCATGATCTAATTGCTATGTAATGAATGTGATCTAATTAAAGACTTATGTATCCTTAGATGCCACATTTTTGGTTAAGTGTAATTATGTTAAAATAGATGTCCTTATGATCTAATTGAAATTAAATGCACATATAACGATCTAGTTTAACACAACATACACATGATTTAATAGCATGCATAAAGATGTAATAATCCAAATAAATGAAAAATTAATCATAACCATTAAGGACACACAAATGTTTATCAAGAATGAAGCAATGTGAGATAAAATAGAAACTATCTACTTAATCTAACAACATGCTTTGTCATACATACTATTCAAAGAGATTGTTAATTATAATATCTGCACAAATGTGCAACATTTATAGGTTCTTTGATAGGCGTATCATTCATTGCATTAATTTTATACGCTCCAGACAAATAAACTTCATCAATTATATAAGGTCCTAACCAATTCAAACTAAACTTTCCTTTTTCATTTGGAGTTGCATTGAAATTTTGTTGATTTTCATATAACACCAACTCCCCTTTATTGAATGAACAAGGAATGATATTATCATTATACTTTCATTGCATGCTTTTAGAATAGGCTTGGAGATGATCGAGAGTGTTTATGAATTTTTCATCAACCATTTCAATTTTTTGCAAACTTTGTTCCTTATAAGTGTTACTATTAATAAGGCCACTAAGAGAAACTCGTAGAGAAGGAATTTCTAACTCTAAGTGCATTACCGTGTCTGCTCCATAAACAAGGTTATAGGGTGCATTTCTTGTATATGTGTGAACACTTGTTCGATAAGACCATAAAGAATAGGAGAGTTGAGTATGCCAATCCTTGTTATGCTTATTAACTATTTTTTGTGAGATTTGTTCAATTGTTTTATTTCTTGCTTTTGCTTGACCATTAGATTGTGGAAAAATAGTGTAGCAAAATGATGTTGAATGTCAAATGTTTCCAAAAATTCTTAACTTACTTATTCTTAAATGGTTTTTCGTTATCAGTAAATAGAGCTGAAGGGATACCAAATCGTGTAACTATATTTTCTAGGATAAAATGATAGATTACATCAAAAGTCATGGAACAAAGAGGAGTTGCCTCTACCCACTTCTTGAAATAATTGTAGTAGTGATTATGAACATATGTCTTGACGATGAGGGAGGAGATATCTTTCCAATCAAATCCAAACCCCAAACCAAAAATGGCCAAATAGCAACTTGAGTATGAGGTTTAGAAGTAGGAGCATGAATCAATTTTTTTTGGACATTTGTGACACTTCTTAACATGATCAAAATAATATTGTTCCATGTTTTTTAATAATAATCGATACAAATTAACCTTTGAACTAAAGATCATCCTCCAAAATGTCCCCTGCAAGCACCTGCATGAGCTTCCTCAAAGACCATAGGGATTTCATATCTTTTAATGAATCTAAGGAGAAGACCATTGAATGGATTCCTATACAACACATCAGTTAGGATTATATAATAAGCTATCAACTTCTATATATGATCCCTAGTGTTTTTAGTAGTTGGTTCAAGAAAAATGTCGTCTGGAAATTTAAATAATTAAATATCAACGCATGATCATACCACTCATTGGAAATTTCAACATAGGAAATTATTGTCTCTTTTTTGTTTTCATTTATCAATGGCTCTATGAGAGTGTGAATAAAAAATGTGAAGTCCAAGGAAGTATCATCGAGAGATAAAAGGGAAGCGATGCTTTCCATTGCATCGACATTCCAATTATCCTTTCATAGAATATTGTCAATAGTGTATGATGTGAAACACTCCAATATTGTTAATGTGAGGTCTCTATACTTAGATAACTTATCATATTTTACTTGATAGGACCCGTTATTTTGTTTGATGATTAGTTGAGAGTCTCAAAATATACAAATGTGTTGAGCACCTAAGGATAAGGCCACACATAATCCTGTGATAAGAGCCTCATACTTAGCGGTGTTTTTTGTGCATAGGAAATTTAGACAATAACATAAGGGAATTAGATTCCCTAAGGGAGGTATTAATATAAATCTAACACCAGAGCTAGTTTGAGACTTAGATCCATCAAATAATAATTCCCATGTTTCATCATCATCAATTTTCAACATACTGTCGTTAGGAAATGAATCTTGATTTGGTAATGCTAATGGTGAAGGAGCCTAAGCAAAATGGTCAGTCAACGCTTTCCATTTGATTTATATTTTTGAAATGAACTTGAAGTCAAACTCGATTAATGACATGACCCATTTAGCTAGGCATCCTGATAAGTTAGTTTTAGAAAAAAGGTATTTTAAAGGATCAAATTTTGTGATGGCTTGCACTTTGATGTTTAATGAATAAAGTCTCAACTTATTGGTAGTGAATACTAGAGCCAAACATTATTTTTATATAGTTGTGTAATAATGTTTGACTAATGCAATACATAGGAAGTTCCTTACCATTATCATCTTGTTGCACTAATAGCGCCACAAGGGCATGGGTTGAAGCTAATATGTAGAGGATAAAAGGTCTTCTTGGTACTGCTAGTTGTAAAATGGGAGGGTTGGCTAAATATTGTTTCAAATATTCAAATATTTTGTGACAATATTCATTCCATTTAAATTTTGAGTCTTTCTTAAGGAGCTGAGTGAAGGGAAGAGTCTAATCTGCCAAAGATAAAATAAAATGACAAATATATTGAATCTTTCCTTGTAAGCTATGCAATTACAAAATATTCTTAGCAGGTGGCATGTTTATTATTGCATCAATATTCTTTGTTTCTACCTCAATACCTCTATGTGACACTATAAATCCCAAAAAAATTCCACTATCCACACCAAAGACACATTTCTTCAGATTCAATCTCATGTTGTAATTACAGATTCTTTCAAAGATTTGACAAAGGATTTTGACATGATCTTGATGTGTTATAGACTTAGCCAAAATATCGCCATAATCTTCCAAAATGTTGCATATGAAATCATGAAATATTATTTTCATAGCTCTTTGATATGTTGCTCTGATATTTTTCAATCCAAAAGGCATAACAACACATCAAAATGTTCCCCAAGGTAGTGAAAGCTATTTTATATTGATCTTGAGAATATATAAAATTTGATTATACCTTGAAAAACCATCCATGAATGATAATAGGGCATGCCCTAAAGTTGAATCCATTATTATATCTATGATAGGAAGAGGAAATCCATCCTTTAGAGATTCTTTATTAAGATCATGGAAATCCGTACACATCCTAATATAATTATTAGGTTTTGCCACTGCAACAATATTGGATATTGTTGTGCAGTTTTTCACACACACGCCCCGCTGAAAGCTGGGACCCTCTTTCGCTTCAGTTTTTGGTTTTCTGGCCCTTTCTTTTGGGGTTTTGCCTTACATGGGCACGGTGCTTGAATGTTTATTTTTATTGCCTAAGTGTTTTCCCAGGTTATTCGTTGAAAATCTTGAGTTCTGATTGAATTTTGGGCTTTTGCCCTGATCCGGGATTTTCCGCCCTGGTCGGATTTTCTCGGATCCTGCTTGAACTACCGGATGGATCTTGCTGTTCAGGAATTTTGGTTCTTCGCGGATTTCCGCGTGGGCCGAACTTTCCTGGATTCTGCCCTGATGTTGTTCTCCTGGGTTTCATGTCTATCTTGTCGAGTGCATTAATGGATTCGTACGTGCTTTGAAGGCTAGATCCTACTTGATTTCTGAGATCTTTTGCACCATTATGTTCAATATTTGCCATCATTTGAGCTAAGAAGTGCTTCTCTGCGATTATTTGACTTCATTTTGAACCGTTTGGGCTTGCTTTGTTTGATTTGGTGGTGGTTTTTGGTGCATCCTCGCTTGTGTTCACTGTGGACATCCTTGGGCTTCGCGTTTGTTGCTTCTGTGACCAATTCCCACTTCATAATGGTATGTGCCTGATTGCTTTGTTTTGAATTGATGATGAGTGGCATGTTGGTTTTGTTGGGGCTTGTTGGCTTTGGTTTTTGGTGTGTTTCATGCTAGGGTTATTCAGTGTTGCGTCCTTGTTGTCTCCCAGGCGAGTTTTGAATTCACATGTTCATTTGCATTCTGATGAGTCTTGCCTGAGAGTAATCTGTAAACCCCAGCAGTGGCTTAACTGTCGAAACAACTAAATTCTAGACCAACCTGTGTGCTAGTGGCGGGTGAATGGGGTTTAAACCTAGGGCAATGCCGTATTAGAATATTTCATCTTAAGATTGACCAAAGATACCAAGAAATTCATGAGAGGACCCATCCTTAGCTTGCCCTGGTTTAGTCTTGTCGAAATCCTTAGTGGGTTCAATGTCTAGGCGAAATCGTGCCTTAGTGTCGCAATCTGGGATGGTCCGTCCCTTCTGAGCTCTCTTCGCTGTGACCTTTCATCTTTGGTGAGACCATATATCGATCACCTAGGGCTTTGCCGAAATAGTCTTCATTTTCTCTGTCAGCTCGCCATGATATTTTTGTTCTTACACTGACATGATCTTGTATGCCCGTCAGTCGGCGAAACCTTAGCTTTCGCCAGGACCTCACCCCACGAGAAAATATTTTACCAATGTGTTTGTTAACCTTCACTTTCGATAGGACTACCCCTGGTTGCTAAGAGGTGTCAGCGGGATCTTTGAGCTCTATCGATATTCACTTTTCGCTAGGACATCTGTCCTTCGGTGAGACCTCATGCCGATCGCCCTATGTTTATCCGAAGCCTTCCTATCGGCAAGATAAACTAAGTCGTTGAGATGTCATAGCGACTCCAAAAGGCCTTGCCGATTCCCATTCTGTCATTGTAAATTCCATCTTTGGCGAGACCTTTTACTGAGTACCACAGCCTTTGCCGAAGTCGGTCTGTCGGGGAGACATCCATTGTTCGCCGAGACCTCTCCATGAGATTCTGAGCTCCTACAGATGCCTTCTCTTCGCTGTGACAATCGCAGTTCGCCAGGACATTATGGTGAAGCCTTCTGTTCTTAGCAAGCCCAGACCATTTCATTGGGACCTCTACCGAATTCAAACTAAGCCTTAGTTGGCATAGCATTGCCATTTCGCTGGGACCTCCCACCGAAAGCTTAAAGTTATACTGAGGTGTTTGCTTGGGCCTGCCGGTCAGTGAGACATGTAATCTTCGCTGAGACTTTACCCCGACCACCCCTGGCTCATCCCGATTTGAATGCTATGTTCCCTTTCGTTGAGACCTCACACCGAAGCTACCGTGTCTTGGCGAGACCTACTTTTCTGATGACCTTTCGGCATGACAACCGTCCTTTGCTAAGACTTCTCTATGAGACTCTAAACTCGTGCCAAAGCCCTCACTTCGGATTCTCCTTTGATTCAAAACTTTGTGCTACCCGCGGATGTCTGCCAGGTCTGGATTTCTCCCAAATCTGCTGTCTCCCGGATTTCCCGAATCCCCATTTGGCTCGTTCTCCGTGGAAATCCGTCCCTCACAGATTTTTTTGAAATTTGGTAAAAAAATAAAGGAACATGAAATAATTAGGCTCGTTCATAATTTGTGCTGCATTTGATGATTATTCCATGGCATATTTAGATCTCTCACGTGGTCTACTGATGAAAAGTGATCAAATTTAAGGATTAAGTAGGTGTTTCTTGGTCACTCCATTAGAATCTGAGCAAACTAGAATTTTCTGAAATTCCTCTCTGGCCCAGATTCTGCGAGTGGCCTTGAAACCCAAAATTTTTTGTAGACATTTTATAGGAATTTTAATAACACCTTGTTTATTTGAGATGCATTCTAATGGTGTTGTGATGGATTAACCTTGCTTTCCTGTGATTCTTATTATGTTTTCATGTTGAATACAGGCTGAATCAAGCAAGGCTGGAGCTGGGTCCTCGTTGTCTGATGCAAAAAGGATCAAGTTGGACATTAAGAGCAAGGTCCCAGAGAGTAAGATCACTTATGTCTGGTCAGAAGTTACTGATACCAACTTTGGCCTTTGGAACTATGAGGAATTTAAAGTAAGGACATCAGCTGAGGATCCTCCTTTGGTGACTAGAAGAATGAAAGAGTCAGGTTTGGTCCATGTGGCCGGTTTCCCTTCAATAGTGCAATGCTATGAGCTAGTCCTTGAGTGCGCCAGGCACTATGATAAGGATACACAGAGGATAATTGGTCCTCAAGGGAGAATTATTGCAAATCTCAACCCGGTCTCCATCGCTCAAACCTTCAACATGCCCGACAAATCTCATGTGGTAGGATTCACCATTGAGGCAGCCCAGGAGTACTATGACGACCAAACCGTGAAGTCTCAGCAGCTTATTAACTCCTGGCTGGAGAAACCCAAGTCCCATTATTCCAAACTGCCCAAATAGCTATTCAAAGCCAAATTCAAGGAGTATTATGATGCCATCACCTTTCTTAGTAGGGTGGTTGGATTAAAGAGTGCTGGTACATTTGAGAATTGGATGTGGCATGCCATTGTAAGGATGGAAAAAGAGAAGGTTAACTACCATTGGGCAGGAGTCATCAGTCAGGTGATTCATAAGCAATTGTCCAATGTGTTGCAGACAAAGACCTTCACAATGACTTCATACTTGGTTTATGCACTTGCTAGGTTCCATCCCTACAGAGGAATGGATACACGAGGCACCTTTGGACAAGATATTATCTATGAATTTTTCCCTCAATTTCATTAGGGAGGTTCAAATTATAGGAGAGAAAATGATGCATTCACCATCCATATCACCAGAATGCTTCAGGAAGCAGAACATGTCAGGATTTCAGATCTGGCTAAGGAGCTCATCAAGAAATATGGAGCTTTTTTTATTAAGTTTCCAACCTTCTCTTACATTCGGATTGATGGCTGCCAAAAGGCCCCATACAGACTTCCAAGGTACCCCACTGACCACATTATATTGCTGGAAGTAACAAGGCAGATTTGTGATTTTGATACAATTGTCAAGAAGGATAAGCATAAGACTGGATTTGGTGGAGAGTTCCCATTAAGGATTGGCACTGGGGAGGTATGTCCTTCTATCGGTTCTACCCAAGCCTCAGAGGAAGAATTGAGTACTCTTGGCCCGTCTCTCCACTCCCAAAGGTCCAAATTTGATATCACAGGGGAGGCTCAAAAGAGAGCCAGCAGGGAATATTGCCATAAGGTGAACTTAGAAGACTATTGGGCCAACTGCAGTGATGAGTATGATGTCCGAAAGAAGAAATTCTCTCAACTTCCAGTTGATGCAGTCCAATTGTACAATGTGAGGGCAGTCCTTGATCAGTTGGAGGATGATGGGAACTTGATCCAAGATCATGCCTATGAAGCAGTGAAGGATAGGTCGATCAGTGATGTGGATTGGCTAGAAGAGGAACAAACAGATTTGAAACAATTGATGGATCCTATTCTCAAATTTACCAAGATGTGGCTCAAACGCACTTTGTGGGAATTGGAGAATAAAGGTGTGCAATGCACATACAACTTGATGGGAGATTTGGATCCCCATTCTACTTCTGAGGAATCCACTGAGCAGGATCCCAAGAGAAAGCTATATTCTCCAATCAAAGATAAATCTAAAGGTGTTCAAGAAACAGAGGCCCAGGAAACAGAAAAATAGAGGAAGCTGAAGGCTAAGAAAAGGACTACGACTAAGAAGCCTGAGCAGAAATGATTGAAAAATAGAGTCTTGAGGTCGATGCTCCTGTGCCGAAAAGGAAAAGAATTATAAAATTGTCAGACAAGGCTGGCTCCAGGGTTGTAGAGGAGGTAGTTATCCCACCAATAATAGTTGTTGAAAGCTCAGAGGAGAAGGCCAAAGTGTATGCAAGGAAGTCTAGGACTCCTTCTCCTAAGGACAACGTGCCTAGGGCAAGTTCCCCTCCAGTTGTCTCCCATGGGGTGCACCTTGGAGATGTTCCTTCCACTCATGAAATTCAAAGTGAACCGGGTGAAGAAGAAAATATTGAGGATCATTTGGATACTGAAGGTGAAGAATTCCATGCAGGAGATATCCACAGTGCAGAGGCAGATATTGAAAAGATAATGCAATCCCCAGTGATTTCACATATAGATTCTCCTATTAGAACTCAAACAGTTGAATCTCCTCTAAGGGAGGTAGAGGCAGAAATGATCCCATCACCTGGGTAGGAGGAAGAACATGTTGAAGAGAAAGAAAGTATGTCCAATGAGACTCCTGATAAACAAAGTTTGAATGAGGAAATAGCATAAGATCTACAAAATGCAGAGAAATAGGCTGAGGATCAATTAGATCCTGCTGTCCCTGAATGGCTTGACAGGGAAATAAAAAGAAAATAGGTGGTAGTAGAAGATAGTCCATCTAATTGGGATGCACTGCTAGCCAAAATTGGAAAAGATAAAGGTAAGAACAAGGCTAGAGTGATCTCAAGAATTGAAAGGGATGAGGCACATAACAAGGTTGTTCATGTTGCCACCCCTGCTCCAGATAAAAATAGAGATGATGTGGCTGGAAGTGATTACAATATACAGACTTTCAATCTTGGGCCTACATCGGTTGAGCAGGACATTGAGGATTATGAGGGCTCCAGCGCAGTCATTGTGGATAGATTGAGAAAGGAGGTAAAAACCAATCAGGAGCTTAAGAGAGAGAATGAGAATCTCAAGAAGTGCTTGGAGGAATTAATGAGGCCATTGCAGTCAATCAATCCCTCTTCCTCTACCACCAATCCTCTGCCTCGAGAGACTATATATGAACGTGAAAGGATGAAGGCTTCCACCCTTGCCACTGTAAATTGGTTGAAAGGGGTGCAAATCAAGGGTGATGAAGCTATCAAGGAAATTTTCTCAGTCAGTAAAGATGTTGTCATGACCACTGAATGATTGAACTAGGTAATGGCACAGGATAAAGGGGACACCGACCTCATGCTACATAAAACCAGGACCCTAATGGGATACACCCGGGACAAGTTGGTCAGCGATGGGATTCTTCCTTGTTCTAGAGCTGCTGAGCCATGGGAATGGTTTGAAACATTGCAAATCCGACATAAAGTGTTGAGGAAAATTTACAAATAGAGAAAGCACATTGATGACACCCTAGCTGGCGTCTATGATGGCTCCATTGCTTTTTTTGAAATTATGACAGGACAAAGGAAAATTGCGCCTAGTTATTTGAATTTTGAACAGCTGAAGGAGTGGTGGCGTGACGTCTATGCACCACTTGATGATGGGTCTGTCTCCAAGCACCAACTAGATGATGCGGCCACCTACCTCGCAGTTATTGATAAGCATGTGGCACACAAAGCAGACTAGGATAGGTCGGTCAAAAACTCAAGAGAAGAGATTGCGTCCATTGAGAGGCGACTTAGGGTTTTGCCAGTACCACCTATGGCTGACTTGGATGCGGCGTTCGTGGGGCTACACAAAGAGTTAGATCGGCGCAAGGACAACATGGAAGGGAGCTGATGATGGGCGACAGTGCGATTTGTGCTTCCCCATTATCTTCCTACGCGACAACCGGGCTACATTACGGATCTAGGGCTGACCTCGACGGGACACACATTTATTGCCTATTTGACCCTTTTCGATGACCTTCTTGGCTGGGTGGTTGCGCAGAGTTATTGTTGCAAAACCCTTGCTTGGACGACGGGTTTTCTGGAGTTTCTATATATTGGGCATTGGGCCTCTTTGTAACGGGTTAGAAAAAGTTAGAAGAATTAGAAAGTTGAAAATATTTCGAATTTGTAATCAAAATATAGAAGTAGTGTAAATTAGAAGGTAGTGACCCTCAAGCAAATATTGTAACAGAAAGCTAAGATTGTTGCTACAATGAACATTTCGAATGCAAATAGCGACATTGTGATTTGGTGCCATATTTGTGTTCTCTTGTTTTGCATGGTTTTAGCCATTCCATCTTTAAAATTGCTTTGAGTCGGTAAATATCTAGATAGATTTGATTTGATAATGTTTGTGATCCAATACTTAAATGTTTCAGCAATCCTTCAGTCCATACTTTTCACAACGAACTGACTGTTAGTTGCTTTGCAAAGTTAGCCTAGACTTGATATTCCTTGTGCTTAGTTCAATCATGAATGTTGTTCATTTCAACTGCAATAGGGTTATTTGAATGCATGTTTATGGTTTGAAAATCTTAAGAGCCTTAGAAGATTGCACTATTTTCTGTAAGGTAGCAGATTTATCTGGGTCAAGCAGAAATCAGTTTTGAAGGATTGGTCCGTTTTGGGTATTGGTTGCTCTCATTGTTAAGCTTAGGAGTAATATTAGATTTAGAAATCTCTCTGAAACCCTCACTCTTTTGCAATTTCTTTGATTATTGGGTAAAGGTTAGGAATGAAGTGTCATCAGTTCATTAAATCCAACAAAATCGATTCAATAGCTTACTTGTAGTAAGGTCCCATTGTGATTACCAACAATTTCACATTTGTCACTGAATTGTTTATGCACCGTCAAGACCTGGCATGAATACCTTGGGGTTATCTCTTGAGGCTTGCTAATAGAGATTTACCTTTTAAGAGAGATCGGATATTGCATCTTGTTTGTGTTTTTGTTGTTGGGCAGAAACAATGATCAACAGTGTTGGCGCTAGAAGGAGGGCCCTGAGTAAGCAAGCTAGATCAATTTTTGAACGCCATCTCTCCTGAGAGATTCAGAAGAAGAACAAGATCCGCTCCATGAGAGAAAGAATTTCAAGAGTTTCTAGACCCTACTAGGTCAAGAAGGACCAACAGAAGAAGGGAATCATCATCATCCCATCCACCCCCTCATTTCCATCATCCCCATCTTCATCAAGTTCATCTGAGTCTAAGGCCATTCCCAGCCCACAACCTCAGCTAGTCATAAATCAACCATTTCCGCCCCCACCTCCACCAATGGATTTCCTAGCAACCAACCCATCTCCACTAAGCTTTGCTGTCTACAATGTTATGCCCAAAAACCCTGAACACTTCTGTTCAAAGTTCCATATCAGTGATCCCAATAGGACTGCTGAAGAGCACATTAGAATCTTTTAGACTGGCCTCAAAGACAGAGGGATAAACCATGAGGATGTAGCTTGTAGGTTATTTCCCTATTCACTAGAGGAAGATGCCTTTTATTGGTACAACCATTTACCTGTCGGGTCTATCCAACATTGGACTGAGCTAGAAGCTGCTTTTTTGCAAAAATTTCAAATACCCATTAGTTCCAATGAGCTCTACAGATAGTTCACTAATGTGAAGAGAGAAATTAATGAACCCATAGGCTCTTTCAACAATAGGTTTCACCGTGCCTATACCAGATTACAGGCCCCTTATGCCATTGATGAACCCACTGCCTTAGAAGTCTATTATGAAGGACTGGATAGTTTGACAGCTACTTTCATGAAATGGAGTAATAATCCCCCTGAGAATTTACTAGATGCGTATGCAGAGGCTGTAAAAGTTAGCACAAATCTAAGGCAACATTTGTCTGGGCCTTTACCCTCATTAGGACCCATTGCTCATCTTGGACAAGTTCCAGCTATCAACCAAGCCCTTGCACGCCATACTCCTATCATGAACCAGGTACCTCAGTTGCCTCTGGTCCCTCATCCAGGACCCCCTATGGGACAAATGTTATCTACGATGAGTTATCCCCAGCAAAATGTGAATCAACCCCTTCACACCCAACCTCAGACTAGTTATCCTTCCTACCTGCAAAACTCTGAAGTCTTGAACCAGTCACTAAATCCCAACGTTGCAGTAGGGCACGCTCAAAATAATGTAAATCAACCTTCATACAGTAATCCTGACAAGGAAAGACTGGATGAATTGTCATAACAAATAAAGAAATTGAATATGGAGGTAACCTACTTAAGAAACCAGAACAGTCAGTTGTAAGCTGTTCAGAGGAACATGCAGTCCAATCAGAATGTTGATAGAGGGCAACGTCAAAATCGAGGATACTACAATGACAGGGGGTATAACAATGACAGAGGTTACAATAATGACATAAGACAAAAATATGATAAGGGACAATCATAAGGTCAGAACTTTGACAGATGTCAAGGTGATGGATAAGGTTTTGAGAGAAGACAACAACCAAGACAAAATAGAACCTGGAACACAGGGCCCAATAATGGAGGAGTCCCCACTCCATTGGATCAACCAATCAGTCAACCTATCAATCAGTCTATTAGTCAGCCAGTAAATCAAGAGAAGCCTCCCAACAGAGTATATCTAGCTGAGGCTACTTTGTTAGGGTGGTGTAGGCTCCACAAGACTAGTCAGCATTCCGAGCTGGACTATCAAGAATTCCAAACAACAGCTTCAATCTTTCAGTACAAGGTGGAGAACAATGCGAGCTGCCAGGAAATAGTACCTTCTATTCCTTACGATTCACTAGTGCTGGTGTTAAACCATGCTCCTTTTCCACAAAGTAAGGATAATGTGCCTGAAGAGGAATCTGACCAGCTGAAGGATGAGGTAGACCAGGTATGCAATGGAGATGAAATGACACAACTGTTTGATGAGAGTCAGATGAATGACAACGGTCCTAGGGACGAAGAAGAAGCTTGCATTGAAGAAGTGCAGACCTTCCAGAGACCTGTCAAGAGGTATGATTTGAGGGAGTTGCCACACAGGCGCCCACAGGCTGGAGGCCCCTTTACTACTTCCATCCCACCAAATAACTTCAACACACCTCCAGACCCAAATGCTAGCAACAATCCGGCATTGCCTCAGGTGTCTAAGCAGTATTTATCTCAAGGTCCGGTACAGGCTGATGTACCAAAAGGAAGAAATGCTGATGTAGGGAAAGAAAAGATGGTGGAGTACCCGAAGGAGACCCCTTTTGACTTAAATGAAGAGCAGTTGGCTCTGTATGTTGCTGAAGAACTCCAGAAATTAAAGGTAAATCTATCTGCATTTGAGCTATTAAGAGTCCCATCCATTAGGAATGCAGTCCTAGGTTCTTATGATGCAAATTCTATATCTCCAGATAGATTAATTAGCAAGAATATCCATAAAGTGTCTAGTTCTCAGCCAATAGGAGGGCTAAATCAATCTCATGATCAAACCCATATACCCCCTGGAGACATTAGAAAGGAGAGGGACAACTCTTAGGTCATTCAAGTAGATACTCCGTTGACTCTGTTTCAAGGGAAAACAGATACCCCTCCATTCCTGATTTCTGTCTGGGTATTTGGCAAAAATCTACATAATTGTCTGTTGGATTCGAGTGCATCAACCAATGTTATGCCCCTCGGTGTCTGTAGAGTGATGGGAATTACTCCTGCCGAGTCACAGAAAAAAGTCACACAGTTGGATAGGACTGAAGTCAATATGGTAGGAGAACTAAACATGATCCAGATGCAGATTGCTTCTGATCATAGGATTCAACAAGTAATCAATATATAGGTAGCTGACATACCTGATGCTTACGGCCTAATCTTGGGAAGGGACTTCACCAGGGCCTTGAATGGATATGTTTCCACTGATCATTCCCATATGTGGCTTCCTTGGAAGGGGGTGCCAAATCAGATCAGGATTGAAAGAGAACCCAGGATGAAATATATGATCAGAGAATATCACAAGACCTCAATAGAAATGCTGGTGTCAGAAGTAAGTATGGGAAACTACATGCTCACTACTCCTCTTGAGGAGCCAAATGTGGAGGAGGTTCTTATGTTCCACACAACGTCTGTTGACCTTACGATAAAGCCTAGTGATACTGAAGCCCTAGTGGAACTAGTTAAAGACAGTGGTGAACCAGCTGAAAGTAATGATGATCCAGAGAATAATCAGCTGGCTTTGTTAGACAGTTTTCAAGAGTTCCTTCAAAAGTGTATTGAAGGCCAGATTCAGTTAGGGAAAAGAATGAGCTTTGGAGAGTTACTCTTGCCCAATTGGTGCAGGGTACATAATGCTTCACATTCAGAATTAGATTGCTGCTTGTGCCAAGCTGCAGTGGAACAAATACAGAGACATATCAACCCCGATCCTGCAGCTAGAATCAATAACATGAGTGTCACACAAGATCCTAAAGGGAATGGAATGATGCCTTCTGAAAGGCCACCCACCAGTAACAATGCAAGTAATGCAGCAAGAGACCCCGCAGTCACTGGATGTTGGACTCTGAGGTTTGATGGGTCCAAGTCAAAACAAGGGGCTGGAGCAGGATTTGAGCTAATCAGTACAAAAGGTAAGACATTTTTTGTTGCTCATAGATTTCAATTCCATTGTACTAATAACATAGCAGAGTATGAAGCCTTAGTTCATGGATTGTTGATGGCCTTGAAGAAGGTTAAGATTTTGCAAGTCTATGGAGATTCTGAATTAGTGGTTAAGCAAGTTAGGAGGCAATATTCCTGTCATGATAGGAGGATGACTAACTACAAACATAGAATATGGGATTTGATTGAAGGATTTGATGCCTTCAACATTTAGCTGATTCCACGAAGTAAAAATTAGATAGCTGATTTCTTGGCCCAGGCAGCCAGTACTCTGCAGCCTCTATCTCTATCAGGATTAAAGAAGTTTATAGTGGAACTGACTCCAGTACCCTCAGTACTTGAAAATGTCACCAACTTCTAGGTATTTGAAGATGACAAGAATATTTTAGATTTTATCATGAATACAGATGTTTTTGCTTCTCACATCATCGATGAAACTGAGCTCCAAGAAGTAGAGATAGATCTGGAGGGGGTATTCAACCTGAAGACCAACACTATTCCTAGAGGAATGGTGCAGTTGGAAAGGATTTTTGATTTGGATAAGATCAGAGACCAGGATCAAGATGCTAGGAAAGAGTCCATTAGTGGACAATGTGATAAGTGTAATGTAGGATCCCATGAGGATGTAAAAAATTTTCTTGTTGGCAAAGTGTGCACCCCAGAAGAAAGATGGGGAATCATTGAGGCATTGCACAAATATCCAGATGTGATAGCCTAGAGTTATGAGGACTTGAAAACTTATGACACATCAGTCATAACTCATACTATCCCTCTCAATCCGGGGGTAAAACCCTTTAGACAGAGGCAGAGGCCTGTTAATGCTCTGCTGGAACCTATAATACAAAGAGAAGTATAGAAGCTGTTGTCTGCGAGAATCATATTTCTAGTCAGACACTCCACTTGGGTTGCAAACCTGGTTCCCGTACGAAAGAAAAATGGCAAAATCAGACTATGTGTGGATTTTAGGAACCTGAACAAGGCGTCAGAAAAGGATAATTATCCAGTACCCTCATTGGATGAGGTACTCCAGATTGTCAACGGATCTCAGATGATGTCTTTCTTGGATGGATATTCAATGTACAACTAGGTTATGGTGCAATACGAGGATAGACACAAGATTGCTTTCACCACTAAGTGGGGCACTTTTGCTTATAGAAGAATGCCTTTCGGTCTGATTAATGCTAGAGCTACGTTCCAGAGAGCAATGGACATAGCCTTCAAGGACATAATTGGGAAGTGCATAATAATTTACATGGATGACCTTACTGTCTTTTCCAAGAAGAGGGGTGACCATATCTCAGACCTATGCAAAGTTTTCCAGAAATGCAGAGAGTTTGGCATATCCCTCAACCCAAAGAAATGCATCTTTGGGGTTACAGAAGGTAAGTTATTAGGACATATTATCTCTAAGAAGGGGATTGCAATTGATCCAGAACGTATAGAAGCTATTCTCAAGATCCCACCACCGGCTAGTAAAAAGGAAATGAAGTCGTTCTTTGGCAAAATCAATTTTGTCAGGAAGTTCATCACTGGATTTGCAAAGATAGTCAAGCCCCTGAATGCGATGTTGAAACAAGAGGCCAAGGTGGAATGGAATAAAGAGAGCTATTGCTGAAGCTCCAGTTTTAGTAAGCCCTGATTATGTCAAGCCATTCTACATATATTCATTTGCTTCCGACCACTCCTGTGCTGCTATATTAACTCAGAAATATGACCAAGGCAATGAGCACCCTATAGCATTCATGAGCACGCCGTTGAAAGATGCAGAACTAAAGTACCCAAATGTGGAAAAACAGGCTTATGTCTTAGTCAGGGCAGTCAAGAAATTCAAACATTATATCCTCAGGAACAAGATCTTTGCTATAGTTCTTGATCCTGCAGTCAAGCTGCTCTTGATACAAAATGAACTGGGAGAACAAAGAGCCAAGTGGGTAACTATGCTACAAGAATATGATATAGAGATTTTTCCCATGAAGCTGGTAAGAGGACAGGGGCTCACGAAGACAATGGCAGAGACAGGCCCTGATCTTACAGCCCAAGCTTATACTTTGGAGGATGTTTCTCTAGGAGAATGGTATGATGATGTTGTTTATTATCTCCTGACTCAGAGATGCCCAAACCATCTTAATTCAATACAAAGAAGGGCATTGCGCTTAAAGAGTGACAGTTTCATGCTGAAAGGAGCTGTTTTATATAAGAAAAATCACGAGGGAGTGTACCTAAGGTGCCTAGGAAAGGAAAAATCTACAAGAGTGATGTTAGAATTCCATAAAAGATATGGTACAGGCCATGGATCAGCACCTTCTACAACGAACTAGATTCTCAAAGCTGGTTACTACTGACCCACATTGTTCAAAGACACCCACAGTCATGTCAGGACCTGTCATGTGTGCCAAACTGCTGCTACCAGAGAAAAGTATGCCGCTCTCCCACTTCAGCCAGTTTTTGAGGTAAAACCTTTCGCACAATGGGGAATGGACTTCATTGGCCCCATTAATCCACCCTCCTCTGCTAGGCACAGGTATATTCTCACCATCACTAATTATTTTACATGATGGACAGAAGCTCTTGCATGCAAACAATGCACTTCTGAGGTAGTAGTTAATTTTCTTGAATTTGGTATTCTTAATCGTTTTGGATGCCATGTGTCTCTAGTATGTGATAATGGTTCTGCATTTTCATCATTGAAGTTTTCTAATTGGGCTTTTGATCATGGGATCATTATAAAATTTGCATCTAATTACTACCCCCAGGGTAACGGGTTAGCTGAATCATCCAACAAAAATCTCCTGACTATTATCCGTAAACTATTAGAACGAAATCTGAAGGATTGGCACACCCAACTCAGATTTGCTCTTTGGGCAGATCGTATAAGGCATAAAGCTTCCATAGGGATGTCACCTTACCATATGGTTTATGGCCTAGAACCGGTGTTTTCCATACAATTGAGAATTCCTACCCTTCAGTTCATCAATGAATACTATGAGGAGGAAGATAGACGCGAGGCTAGATTTGCTGAACTATTGCATCTTGAAGAAAAAAGAGACAAAGCCCTAGACAACTTTTCCAAACATCAAGGGGTTGTCAAGAGATGGTTTGATAAGAGAGCCAAGGTTAAAGCATTTAGGATCTCTGACTTGGTTCTTTCTTGGGATAAAGCCCATGACCGTAAGGGAGAGCACGAAAAATTTGATAAACTTTGGCTTGGACCTTACCATATCTCAGAAATCTTGGGAGATAATGCCTTCCGTTTGAAAACTCTCACTAGAGAGGATATCCCACTGCTTGTCAATGGGCATTATTTGAAGCATTATTTCCAGTCTTGAGTTGTTTTAGCTCTCGTCCTGTATATAGTTAGATTAGGGTTTCCCTTTCTACTTTGCTTTTGTTTGTTTTGGTTAGGTTAGGTTTCCTTCTTTTGTTTCCTTTTGGTTTGTTTGTTTTTGCTCTGCTTTTGTTTTGGGGGTTTTCTCTATTTTCGCCTGGGTGTGTTGCACCTACGTGGTAGATTTGTCTTCTCTGGAGTTGTTCTACGAATTTCGTTGGTGAGCTCTAGTCTTGCATCTTGGAGGGACGGTTGAAGTCTTTTCTATTGCTAACAATCTTAATGTCAAATTTATAGAAGGTTGAGTCACTGGTGTGGATTTGAACTTGAAGTACTCTGAAAATATTATATCTTTCATATATTTAAAGAATCCTGATGTCACTATAGGAACCCTTGCAAAGTGTTGTCAAGTGAAAAATCCTATTTCTGCTTCAATGCCACTGTGGTTCTCAACCTTGAGTGTGAACTTCATTGTTCATAGGTTGAAATGAAAGAGACATACATTGAATATCAAAAGAAAAGGAAAAAAAAAAGAAATATTGAATATCAAAAGAATAAATTCAACTCATCAGGGGCACCTGAATATCTCTACCGGGGCTATGGACGCTTGGCTGGTAGTAGAGCGATGTTCAAGAGAATCACAACGATAACCTCGTCGGGGCTATGGATGCCTGACTGGCAGCGAGACTCTATCCAGGTTGCTTTTGAAGTTAGAATCTTTATGTAGCCTGACTTGATTGAACTTGGTTTCTGTAGTAACTTAAGGAGGGAAATGAACTCATGTGCACACACTTGGATCTTCAGTTTATGAAAAGTTTGGTCTATCCTTTGGTTCTAATTCTTTAGGTCTTGCATTTTGACTTGTTTGTTTGATAGTGAGATTGAAACCAGAGATTCTGGATTCTTGATTCCTGTTCGTCATCAAATGCTTTGGAGCATTTTCCCAGCAGAAGTTGCCATTTGTTGTGCATTTTTTGTACACACGCCCCGCTAAAAGCAGGGACCCTCTTTCACTTTGGTTTTGGTTTTCTAGCCCTTTCTTTTGGGGTTTTGCCTTACTTGGGCACGGTGCTTGAATGTTTATTTTTATTGCCTAAGTGTTTTCCCAGGTTATTCATTGAAAATCTTGAGTTCTGATTGAATTTTAGGCTTTTTCCCTGATCCGGGATTTTCCGCCTTGGTCGAATTTTCCCGGATCTTGCTTGAACTACCGGCTGGATCCTGCTATTCAGGAATTTTGGTTCTTCACAGATTTTTGTGTGGGCCGGACTTTCCCAAATTTTTCCCTGATGTTGTTTTCTCGAGTTTCATGTCTGTCTTGTCGAGTGCATTAATGGCTTCGTATGCCCTTTGAAGGCTAGATCCTACTTGATTTCTGAGATCTTTTGCGCACTATGTTCACTATTTGCCATCATTTGAGCTAAGAAGTGCTTCTCTGCGATTAATTGACTTCATTTTGAACCGTTTGGGCTTGCTTTGTTTGATTTGGTGGTGGTTTCTGGTGCATCCTCGCCTGTGTTCGCTGTGGACATCCTTGGGCTTCGCATTTGTTGCTTTTGCGACCAATTCCTGCTTCATAATGGTATGTGCCCGATTGCTCTGTTTTGAATTGATGATGAGTGGCATGTTGGTTTTTTTGGGGCTTGTTGGCTTTGGTTTTTGGTGTGTTTCATGCTAGGGTTATTCAATGTTGCATACTTGTTGTCTCCTGGGCAAGTTTTGAATTCACATGTTCATCTGCATTCTGATGAGTCTTGCCTGAGAGTAATCTGTAAACCCTAGCAGTGGCTTAACTTTTGAAACAACTAAATTCTAGACCAGCCTGTGTGCTAGTGGCGGGTGAATGGGGTTTAAACATAAGGCAATGCCGTATTAGAAGATTTCATCTTAAGATTGACCAAAGATACCAAGAAATTCATGAGAGGACCCATCCTTAGCTTTCCCTGGTTTAGTCTTGTCGAAATCCTTAGTGGGTTCAATGTCTGGGCAAAATCGTGCCTTAGTGTCGCAATCCGGGATGGTCCGTCCCTTCCGAGCTCTCTTCACTGTGACCTTTCATCTTCGGCGAGACCATATATCGATCACCTAGGGCTTTGCCAAAATAGTCTTCATTTGCTCTGTCGACTCGCCATGATATTTTTGTTCTTACACCGACAGGATCTTGTATGCCCGTCAGTCGGCGAAACCTTGGCTTTCGCTAGGACCTCACCCAGCGAGCAAATCTTTTATTGACATGTTTGTTAACCTTCACTTTCGATAGGACTATTCCTGGTCACCAAGAGGTCTCAGTGGGATCTTTGAGCTCTACTGATATTCACTTTTTTCCACGAGATCTGTCCTTCGGCGAGACCTCATGCCGATCGCCCTATGTTTTTCCAAAGTCTTCCTGTCGGCAAGATAAACTAAGTCGCTGAGATGTCATAGCGGCTCCCATAGGCCTTGCTGATTCCCATTCTGTCATTGTAACTTCCATCTTCGGTGAGACCTTTTACCGAGTACCACAACCTTTGCCAAAGTCGGTCTGTTGGGGAGACATCCATTGTTCGCCGAGACCTCTCCGTGAGATTCTGAGTTCCTGCCGATGCCTTCTCTTCGCTGTGACAATCATAATTCCCTAGGACATTATGGTGAAGCCTTCTATTCTTAGCAAGCCTGAACCATTTCGTTGGGACCTCTGCCGAATTTAAACTGAGCCTTAGTTGACATAGCATTGCCATTTCGCTGGGACCTCCCACCGAAAGCTTAAAGTTATACTGAGGTGTTTGCTTGGGCCCGTCGGTCAGTGAGACATGTAATCTTTGCTGAGACTTTACCTCGACCACCCCTGGCTCAACCTAATTTGAATGCTATGTTCCCTTTCACTGAGACCTCACACCGAAGCTACCGTGTCTTGGCGAGACCTACTTTTTTGATGACCTTTCGGTGTGACAACCGTCCTTCGCTAAGACTTCTCTGTGAGACTCTAAACTTGTGCTCAAGCCCTCACTCCGGATTCTCCTCTGATTCAGAACTTTGTGCTACTTGCGGATGTCCACTAGGTCTGGATTTCTCTGAAATCCGCTATCTCCTAGATTGCCTGAATCCCCATTTGGCTCGTTCTCCGTGGAAATCCGTCCCTCACAGATTTTTCCAAACTTTGGTAAAAAAACAAAGGAACATGAAATAATTGGGCTCGTTCATAATTTGTGCTGCATTTGATGATTATTCCATGGCATATTTGGATCTCTCATGTGGTCTACTGATGAAAAGGGATCAAATTTATGGATTAAGTAGGTGTTTCTTGGTCACTCCATTGGAATCCGAGCAGACTGGAATTTTTCGAAATTCCTCTCTGGCCCAGATTCCACAGGTGGCCTTGAAACCGGAAATTTGTTGTAGACATTTTATAGGAATTTTAATAACACCTTGTTTATTTGAGATGATTCTAATGGTGTTGTGATGGATTAACCTTGCTTTCCTGTGATTCTTATTATGTTTTCATGTTGAATATAGGTTGAATCAAGCAAGGATAGAGCTGGGTCCTCATTGTCTAATGCAGAGAGGATCAAGTTGGACATTAAGAGAAAGGTCTCGGAGAGTAAGATCACTTTTGTCTAGTTAGAAGTTATTCATACCAATGTTGGCCTCTGGAACTATGAGGAATTTAAGGTAAGGACGTCAGCTGAGGATCCTCCTTTGGTGACTAGAAGAATGAAAGAGTCAGGTTTGGCCCATGTGGCTGGTTTCCCTTCAATAGTGCAATGCTATGAGCTAGTCCTTGAGTGTGCCAGGAACTATGATTAGGACACATAGAGGATAATTGGTCCTCAAGGGAGAATTATTGCAAATCTCAACCCGGTCTCCATCGCTCAAACCTTCAACATGCCTGACAGATCTCATGTGGTAGGATTCACCATTGAGGCAGCCTAGGAGTACTATGATGACCAAACCGTGAAGTCTCAGCAGCTTATTAACTCCTGGCTGGAGAAACCGAAGTCCCATTATTCCAAACTGCCCAAACAGCTATTTAGAGCCAAATTCAAGGAGTATTATGATGCCATCACCTTTCTTAGAAGGGTGGTTGGATTAAAGAGTGCTGGTACATTTGAGAATTGGATGTGGCATGCCATTGTAAGGATGGAACAAGAGAAGGCTAACTACCATTAGGCAGGAGTCATCAGTCAGGTGATTCATAAGCAATTGTCCAATGTGTTGCAGACAAAGACCTTCACAATGTCTTCATACTTGGTTTATGCACTTGCTAGGTTCCATCCCTACAGAGGACTGGATACATGAGGCACCTTTGGACAAGATATTATCTATGAAGTTTTCCCTCAATTGCATTGGGGAGGTTCAAATTATAGGAGAGAAAATGATGCATTCACCATGCATATCACCAGAATGCTTCAGGAAGCAGAACATGTCAGGATTTCAGATCTGGCTAAGGAGCTCATCAAGAAATATGGAGCTTGTTTTATTCAATTTCCAACCTTCTCTTACATTTGGATTGATGGCTGCCAAAAGGCCCCATACAGACTTCCAAGGTACCCCAGTGACCACATTATATTGCTGGAAGTAACAAGACAGATTTGTGATTTTGATACAATTGTCAAGAAGGATAAGCATAAGACTAGATTTGGTGGAGAGTTCCCATTAAGGATTGGCACTGGGGAGGTATGTCCTTCTATCGGTTCTACCCAAGCCTCATGGGAAGAATTGAGTACTATTGGCCTGTCTCTCCACTCCCAAAGGTCCATATTTGATATCACAGGGGAGGCTCAAAAGAGAGCCAGCAGGGAATATTGCCATAAGGTGAACTTAGAAGACTATTGGGCCAACTACAGTGATGAGTATGATGTTCGAAAGAAGAAATTCTCTCAACTTCTGGTTGATGCAGTCCGATTGTACAATGTGAGGGCAGTCCCTGATCAGTTGGAGGATGATGGGAACTTGATCCAAGATCATGCCTATGAAGTAGTGAAGGATAGGCCGATCAGTGTTGTGGATTGGCTAGAAGAGGAACAAACAGATTTGAAACAATTGATGGATCCTGTTCTCAAATTTACCAAGATGTGGCTCAAACACACTTTGTGGGGGTTGGAGAATAAAGGTGTGCAATGCACATACAACCTGATGGGAGATTTGGATCCCCATTCTACTTCTGAGGAATCCAATAAGCGGGATCCCAAGAGCAAGCTAGATTCTCCTATCAGAGATAAATCTAAAGGTGTTCAAGAAACAGAGGCCCAGGAAACAGAAAAATAGAGGAAGCCGAAGGCTAAGAAAAGGACTACGACTAAGAAGCCTGAGTAGAAAGTGACTGAAACATAGAGTCCTGAAGTTGATGCTCCTGTGCCCAAAAGGAAAAGAATTGTAAAATTGTCAGAGAAGGCTGGCTCTAGGGTTGCAGAGGAGGTAGTTATCCCACCAATAATAGATGTTGAAAGCTCAGAGGAGAAGGCCAAAGTGTATGCAAGGAAGTCTAGGACTCCTTCTCCTAAGGACGATGTGCCTAGGGCAGGTTCCCCTCCGGTTGTCTCCCATGGGGTGCACCTTGGAGATGTTCCTTCCACTCATGAAATTCAAAGTGAACCGGGTGAAGAAGAAAATATTGAGGATCATTTGGATACTGAAGGTGAAGAATTCCATGCAGGAGATCTCCACAGTGCAGAGGTAGAGATTGAAAAGATAATGCAATCCCTAGTGATTGCACATATAGATTCTCCTATTAGAACTCAAACAGTTGAATCTCCTCCGAGGGAGGTAGAGGCAGAAATGATCCCATCACCTAGGCATCAGGAAGAATATGTTGAAGAGGAAGAAAGTAAGGCCGATGAGACTCCTGATAAATAAAGTTTGAATGAGGAAATAGCAGAAGATCTACAAAATGCAGAGAAACAGGTTGAGGATCAATTAGATCCTGCTGTCCCTAAATGGCTTGACAGGGAAATAAAAAGAAAATAGGTGGTAGTAGAAGATAGTCCACCTAATTGGGATGCACTGCTAGCCAAAATTGGAAAAGATAAAGGTAAGAAAAAGGCTCGAGTGATCTCAAGAATTGAAAGGGATGAGGCACATAACAAGGTTGTTCATGTTGCCACCCCTGCTCTAGATAAAAATAGAGACGATGTGGCTGGAAGTGATTATAATATACAGACTTTCAATCTTGGGCCTACATTGGTTGAGCAGGACATTGAGGATTATGAGGGATCCAGCGCAGTCATTGTGGATAGATTGAGAAAGGAGGTAAAAACCAAGCAGGAGCTGAAGAGAGAGAATGAGAATCTCAAGAAGTGCTTGGAGGAATTAATGAGGCCATTGCAGTCAATCAATCCCTCTTCCTCTACCACCAATCCTCTGCCTCGAGAGACTATATCTGAGCTTGAAAGGATGAAGGCTTCCACCCTTTCCACTGTAAATTGGTTGAAAGGGGTGCAAATCAAGGGTGATTAAGCTATCAAGGAAATTTTATCAGTCGGTAAAGATGCTGTCATGACCACTGAACGGTTGAACGAAGTAATGGCGCAGGATAAAGGGGACACCGACCTCATGCTACAGAAAACTAGGACCCTAATGGGATACACCCGAGACAAGTTGGTTAGCGACGGGATTCTTCCTTATTCCAGAGCTTCCGAGCCATGGGAATGGTTTGAAACGTTGCAAATCTGGCAGAAAGTGTTGAGGAAAATTTACAAACAGAGAAAGCACATTAATGACACCCTAGTTGGCGTCTATGATGGCTCCATTGCTTTTTTCAAAATTATGACAGGACAAAGGGAAATTGTGCCCAGGTATTTGAATTTTGAACAGCAGAATGAGTGGTGGCGTGATGCCTATGCACCACTTGATGACGGGTCTGTCTCCGAGCACCAACTAGATGATGTGGCCACCTACCTTGCAGTTATTGATAAGCACGTGGCACACAAAGCAAACTGGGATAGGTCGGTCAAACACTCAAGAGACGAGATTGCATCCATTGAGAGGCGACTTAGGGTTCTGCCAATACCACCTATGGCCAACTTGGTTGCGGCGTTCGTGGTGCTACACAAAGAGTTAGATCGGCGCAAGGACAATAGGGAAGGGAGCTGATGATGGGCGACGACGCGATTTGTGCTTCCCCATTATCTTCCCGCACGACGACCGGGCTACATCATGGATCCAGGGCCAACCTCGACGGGACACACATTTATTGCCTATTTGACCCATTTCGATGACCTTCTTGGCTGGGTGGTTGCGCAGAGTTATTGCTACAAAACCCTTGCTTGGCTGACGGGTTTTTCTGGAGTTTCTAAATATTGGGCATTGGGCCTCTTTGTAATGGGTTAGAAAAAGTTAGAAGAATTAGACAGTCGAAAATAGTTCAAATTTGTAATTAGAATATAGAAGTAGGGTAAATTAGCAGGTAGTGACCCTCAAGCAAATATTTTAACAAAAAGCTAAGATTGTTGCTACAGTGAACATTTCGAATGCAAATAGCGACATTGTGATTTGGTTCCATATTTGTGTTCTCTTATTTTACATGGTTTTAGCCATTCCATCTTTAAAATTGCTTTGAGTCGGTAAATATCTAGATAGATTCGATTTGATAATGTTTGTGATCCAATACTTAAATGTTGCAGCAATCCTTTAGTCCATACTTTTCGCAACCAACTGACTGTTAGTTGCTTTGCAAAGTTGGCCTGGACTTGATATTCCTTGTGCTTAGTTCAATCGTGAATGTTGTTCATTTCAACTACAATAGGGTTATTTGAATGCATGTTTATGGTTTGAAAATCTTAAGAGCCTTAGAAGATTGCACTATTTTTTGTAAGGTAGCAGATTTATCTAGGTCAAGCAAAAATCAGTTTTGAAGGATTGGTCCATTTTGGGTATTGGTTGCTCTCATTGCTAAGCTTAGGAGTAATATTAGATTTAGAAATCTCTCTGAAACCCTCACTCTTTTTCTATTTCTTTGATTATTGGGTAAAGGTTAGGAATGAAGTGTCATCAGTTCATTAAATCCAACAAAATCGATTCAATAGCTTGCTTGTAGTAAGGTCCCATTGTGATTACCAACAATTTCACATTTATCATTGAGTTGTTTATGCACTGTCAAGACCTGACATGAATACCTTGGGGTTATCTCTTAAGGCTTGCTAATAGAGATTTACCTTTTAAGAGAGATAGGATATTGCATCTTGTCTGTGTTGTTGTTGTTGTGCAGAAACAATGATCAACAGTTATCCAAGGTGAATAATCAATAGGGTGGATAAAAATAGCTTGAAATAGCTTTTCAATGTTAGCCTTAACCAATAGAGGCACCTTAGGATTCATCTTGCATATATTTTATCTCAAGGTTTAGCATCTTTTTAAAGGACAATTTTATGCGTGACTATCTTAGGGTCAATACCCGACATGTCTGAATAAGTACAAGAAAAGATTTCAGGAATTGATGTAGTAATGTTGCATGATCTTCTTCTTCATCCTCATGAAGCACTTTCCAATTTGTAACACCTTCTCTCATTAGACAGGTCCATTGGAATGTTTAGGGTGTCTCCACAAGTAATGCACTATAGTTTAGAACATCATGAAATGTTTGAGATTCATCACATAATTCAGTTTCTTTCCCAAAGTATCCCTTAGCATTCAAACAATAGGAAAATTTCTGATTATGATGATAGCTAGGTAAAGTATCATACATACCCAAAAATTCCTCTAGGGAATCATCATTTTGAAAGATATCCAATGACATATCATCACATGTAGTGTCTATCATTTCAGGGTGCACTAAATTTAAAGTTATCTTAGGAGTCTTGCATGATAACATTGACTTGAAGTGAAGGTCCCTTTGATGCTTTCATTTATTTTAAAGGACAATAGCCAAGACCTCTTGTTTTTTCTTGTGTATTAAGCTCTATAGGGACACAAATACCTTGTTCTTTCACTCCACATCCTTTTCCATTATAGTCAAATTGTTTGAAGATTTGATACCCTCTTCCATAAATTGCTTTCATTTCTTTCAAGGAAGGTGGTTTTTCATAATCACTTTCATCATAAATGGATGTGTAATTTGTGTTTTCCTCATTGCTAGAAGTTGTGGACTCTGGCATATTTGATGTTTCAATCACAAATTGTGTTGATACCATCACAACTTCTTTCTCTTTTTCTGATTTTGATGGTGAAATCTTGTATTTTCCCATAAATGTAGGAGTAAAATCTAATGAACCCCAATCATTACCCAACAAATTTGTCACTGATTAAAGACACCCCTCTTTATCTTCAAGTTGTAAAGATTCCACTTTGAAGTTGGTATCAATTTTGTAAAGGAATCTTTGTTCCTATTTCAATTTGTAAATTTTTTTCAGATTTTGGATTTTCTTTTATCATGTAAACATTATTATTGTATGTGCATTTAATTAAATGATGAAGCGTTAAAGGAACTCCTTTCATCTCATGAATATGTGGTCTACCCAAGAGAATATTGTATGAAAGGTCATGGGGCATAACATGGATGGGAGTTTGCAACACAACCTTACCAATGTTAACAGGTAATAGTATTACACCGAGCGGTTGTCTTCCCACATTGTCAAAACCATGGATAGACAAGGAATCTAGTGTAATATTAGTCTTATCTACTCCAATTCTATCCAAAATATTTATAATGCATACATTAAGCCCCAAACCATTGTCAATAAGGGTACACCTAATCCCAAACTCTATTAATAATAACCATTATCGTCAAAGCATCATTTTTTTTTTGTGTCTCCAAAGGGGGTAACTCATTTTCATGAAAGACAATATCCACATTGACTGAATTCATACCCTCAAGTAAAGTTACTACATCGTTTGGTTACACACTAGAAGGGACAAAAACTTTTTGTAAAGCATTTTAAAGCATGCCATGATAAACAAGTATTGTTTGGATTAAATCCCTCAAGGATATCTTAGCAGGAGTAACATGAAGTTGTTCCACAAGATCATACTCCTTTCCACTATGTTGAGGTAAACGAGGTGCACTAGGTAAAACAGGTTGTGGGAGTGGTGTCGATGAGGGAATGACTTATCTTGGATGCTTGTTATTCCTTGTGTTATATGTATGAGAAACAATATGATAACTTGGTTGCTGCGATACATTATTTATATGGTTATGTTGGGTTAACGACCTTGCAAAATTCAAGATATGACTTGGAGGTTTTGATTTATTTTGAGGTGGTCTTATGGTAAGCATGGGTTTGGTTTGGACTTGAGGTTGCTTCGTAGGTAGGTAAATGATAAGTTGAGGTGTGATTGCATTAATTATTCTTTGGTGTGTTGAAACATTAGAATCCTTAGTGGATGAACTAGGTGAGATGAAGTCCTCAAGGGCTTCATCTAACATGTCAAATTCATCATGACTAAAGGGTTTAATAGGTATAAAATGCACTTGTAGAAAGAGATCTGACATGATTAGATGACTATTCTTTCTCCAAGATTAATCAATAAATTTCAATTTCAAAGTATGTATACACTTGTTAAGGCAACCTAGGACTGAAAACAAACTTACAGACCTATTGTAGACATAGATCTGGAAATCAGACTCCAAATTTGCAAACTAATAGTAGGTATGATTTTGTTCCTAAAATTTGAGATAGATTTGGTAGGACAGAGGTGCCTAAGGCACTTATGTCCCACTTGGAGTTTGTTTGATATTTTAGTTTTAGAGGCACTAGTGATAGGAAATGACTATGTGACAACATGCCGACCCTAGGTTTGAATTGAATTTATTACTATTTTGCGAGTTTTTGAATTTTGCAATGTAATGTAACAACCTAGGGTGTTGAAATTTTGTAAAAATGAAATGTAATTTATTCCAATTATGTAATGCTTTAGAAAGTACATGTAATGCATCTACAAATTTGATAATTTCTAATACTAAAATGCAATAATTTTTCAAAAATTCACACAAAATAATGAAAAATGACACCTTTTCTTTCAAATTCAAGGACACTTTTTGTAACCAAAAGACCAAAATTTCTTATTTTTTTGACAAAATGTGATCTATTTCAGGTCTAAAGAATGCTAAAAATTAGAAGATCTACAATAATGTTCAAAATTTTGGCTTCACCAAAATATTTTGATGAAAAAGTAATCCTAGGTCTAAGGCATAAAACATTAACATCAATCCTTTTTGAAGAGAACATTAGGATACAAATCAACAAGGTAATAAGATTGAATTTCAACCATGAAGGTGAGTTAATCAGACTTGGATTTGATCCTTTGGATCCTTGAAAATTGATTGGAATTGAATTAATTAATCTAATTAAAATATGTACTCTAATATGAAAATGCAAGATTTTGACAAAAAAGAAACTATAATAGAAAATTTTGACATTAGATCTGAGAAAGGAAAAGTTCTGTGCACTTGCTCTAAAAACTTGATTTTTTTTTGGCAAGATAGAGGTGCCTAGGGAACCTCTGTCCTCATAGGCTTGTTCCGAATTTGAAAACTTGGACTTGGAACACTTTGTCTACCGTTTTATTTTTTCTCTACAAATTTTTGTCTTTGGATCTAGACTTGCAATAAATCTACAAAAAAGAATGGTGGATGGTGGCTATATAAGAGTTTTCCTCAGTCAAAACCTTGTTTTGGTATTTCTACCTCCATAATAGCCAAAGAATTGATTGATAATAGTGTGTTCCCTAACCTTAAGTGCATCTAAGTTTGTTATGAGCTAAAAATGCATAAAACCATACTCAAGTATATTAGAAGAGGATTCCTATATGAAAAATGACAAGATATAACTAAGAAAAATCCAAACACTCTTAGAAAATATGAAACATAATGATACCTTGCCTTAGGTTGCAAGTAGAATGAAGCTTGAAGATGAGAACACTTAAGAAACAAGTCATTAGGTTGTAGAAAATGGCCAAAAGCACTTTCCAAACCTAGAATCCATCATGCTCTTCTATTGTCATCAACCTTCAATCATGGACTAAGAATTGATCAAATAATTAAATAATATTGTAGACTTGCAAATGTAAATGTATGTGGCAGAATGAAATGATCTCTTACTTCTTTTTTCCTCCAAAATTTGAATTGGATTTAAAATAGTGAAAAGACTAGGTATTTATAGGCCTTTAATCTAATTTCCTAAAAATTAGATCTTGATGGCTTACTTTAGATATTTAAATTTTAAAATAATAAAATGTCGACACCAATATATTTAAATTTGGAACCAAAATGGGGGGACATAAGCACCCTAGGTGCTAGTGTCCCAAGCCTATTTTCTGCAACTTAAGGAGTCGAGGGCAAAGTATTAAATGAGAGCATTTGTTTTATGCTTGCAATTTGTCAAAAAATGATAAAATAGGCCACATAATGCATAACTTTAGAAATAAGGGCTTGATTAAGAGATGTTTGAAATGCATTAATGCAAGGGTCACTAAAGTAGGTCCAAACTATGCGTGAAATTATACCATCACCTAAAAGGGAGTATAATTTACAATGCTAAATTATTTACTATCCCAATTATTTTCCCTTCGACCTAAAATAACATACACATCACCTAAAAGGGAGTATAATATTCACATCACAAGTACAACCATGATTGGCTCATATGCATATCACAATACAATGATGACAAGCTCATGTATACTTCACATTGCAACAAGGATAGCTCAATTATACATCATAATATCCAATGTGGAAATCCATATAATACATTACAATTTCACATAAGGAACGATAAGTAAAGTGGAAATGAATGCAATCTATTGTATGCATCAACCCACTACCTAATTCACAATCACATAAGCCTACTATGGAAATAATCGAGCATCCCATACTACTTGATGCCATCACTAGCAAGGGCTCTGACATATCAATACACACAACCCTAGGCTATTTATGCAAATACTTAGGAAGGCATTAGTGTAAAAACACATTCAATTACACATAAGTTCATATCAGTTCATGCTCCCAAGATATTACCTATCTTTGATAATCTAAGATACCATTCAAGCACATTATTCTAATTTATTATGACATGCAATCTTGAAAATCTATTCGCATGCATTCATAACAAGAGTAAGTCATCCAAGCTCACAATTTGTACACAATAAAGAATTTATTTATTTATAATAATATCAGATTACAAAGATCTTGATCACAAAATTTTCCTTCCTTAATAGGTGGGCTATTCATCATCAAATAGAGGACACTCTTTTGGGTCCTTGTTAGAGTCTATTACAACCTTCTTAGGAGAGGTAGGATGTGCGCGCATGCACTCTTTTTCCTCTTTAGTTAGAATGAGTGAATTGGGTCCACACCACAAAGGCCAATCTTAAATTGTCGAAGGTTTCTTGGTTTTAACATTATGCTTAGACTCTTCAATTTTCTTGCCCCTCTCTAACTTGAATTGAGTGAGGGCGTGTAGGAAAGTCTCATCATTGAGAATCTTAGGGTGGACCTTTAGTGTTGGTTCTCTTCAACAATTTTCTTCTTTGTATCCCTATTGGTCTTTCCCTTCTCTTTCCTTGACTTTAACCTTCCCATACTTGCATTCAATCCAGGTTCATTAAACTCAAAATTGAATTAAGGGTCAACTAACCCTAACTTAGATCACTGCGGGCTCATAGGCCTAGAGCTGAACCCTAAGCTTTGATACCAAATATAAAAATAGGTACCCAAAATGCAACAAGATCCATCATACTCATTTACATACAAATGAATAACATTGCACAACTTCATCATCAAATAGAGTAAGAAATTACTTCAATGGTTGCACTCATAGGAATGAAAATTTAATTGCATAATGAGACAACACATTCTAATAAATCAACTTCATTATCAGATAGAGTAAGGAATTACTCCAATGTTTGCACTCATAGGAATGAAAATTTAATTGCATATGAGACAACACATTCTAATAAATTTGCATATGAACATTCTATCATAGCAATTTAAACATTCATAGTGTTAGGGCATGATAAAATTTACAAATTGAAATATGAATCACACACTTCAATAACCAATAACATATTGGATTTGGAATCCAAATTTAAATGAGCAATTAAACCAAACATCTTTCATCCTTTCTCCTTAATCTAAAGGAGAAGAGGGTAGAGAGAGGAGAGAGCATCACTGGGACAATTTTTGCCCTGCCACAAAGCCATAGGCTTCCCCGTGCTACACTACAAAGGGAGTCTGACCCATCACGAAGAGTCTTGTAATCCATGGACAACATGTGTGAAATCTGTGTAGCTATGGGATAACTGAAATGTGCAACCTATTAATGCCTCAAGCAAAATATCTAAGCATATGTCCCACCCTACCCATGATGCTTTTGAACCCATAATATAAACTAAAGTTCAAATAAAAAAAGGACATCCAATATTTTTTTGAAGTGAATCCATTATTAAAGTTAGTCAATACAACACACAAACTTGATAAACCATTTTAAAAAGGTTGCTCAACTTTACTGCTGCTAAATTTTGATAAGTAATATATTGTACATGTTCATTACTGAGAAGACTACTACTATAATATTATCTTCAAGTCCTAAAAAAATATAAACTGTTCTTCATAGGATTAGATATTGAATAGTTCTTCACATGACATATGCTATCTGTTAAAAGGCCTTAGCCATGTTATGAATTAACATAAGAACTAATATGCATAAAGGAGTTTGATAAAAAATAATTAAGCTTGCCTTTAAATTCAGTTGCATTGCATTTTGTTGTGATCACATTTATTCAGCATATTGCACTTCTCCAATCTCTCTTGAATTTGTGTGTCATGAAAACAAACATAATATGAACGCAATTGGAAAATCCTTCTCTTCAACATAATATAAGAAGAAAAATTACAAAAGTAATGTGTAGAAATAGGGAGAACTTAAAGCAGACTGCACCAAAAGAATTATCATCATTAAATTTAACCTCTTTAATTTGTTTATCATTTTCACACATATATTATTGTACCTGTAAAATGGTTATCTATGTCAAAAGATTGTATGTTTCAAGTTTCACAAGCATCAGGAAAGTCCGATATAAGGGATGAGGACCCTATCCCCATACCCACATCTTCTTGTGAGAATACTAAAATGTAAAGTAACCATACCCTCGTTCATTTACTCCTATACCCCAACTTGAAATGACATCTCCATACCTGTACTTTACACCTAAAAGTTATTGGTATTTACAACAATACCACCTTCCTGTAGCCTTAGGCTTGGTTTGATGAGACCACACACACATAAATGTGATCAAATATATAATGAAGAATTCAACAAGAAAAGGGAGAAATACGATAATTTTGAAAAAAAATAGACATTGCAAACCTACTTCACTTCTAGGTTTTCAGCTATTACCAAAATTGCACAACCCCAAAACTGCTAAATTCAAAACATATGTTAAGATTCACCAAGATAATTGATACTAGAAGGAAATAAGTACTCATACTCAAGATAATTGATACTCCAGACTGTACATTCTGTAATGTGGAATTCACCACCATTCAGCCTGCATTATATTAAGAGAAAGTTAATAGTTTCTTCATACCTGTGAACTAGTATTTGCATAAGTTTTTACACTTTCCGCCTATGTGCAACCCCTTTCACTTCCTTCTATCCTCTTTTCCAAAAAATAAAATGTCTTAGTATTCACCTCCTCTTTGTTTTATTACCTATCTCCCATTCTTTCTCCCTTTCTACAAGGAGATGAGGGCCATTTTTCCAATTGCTAGGTGTTAATTTATTTATTTAAACCTCTTCCTTATATAGACAACAAGCATATTTGCTAGCCTCCCTTTCACTTTTTGTTTATTTTTGGAAAATTATGAGGCAAGAATACTTTTTGAAGGTATAGTTTTTGAACACATTTTTCCCTAGCATGGGTCCCACTACAGTTTGCAAATGGTTTTGTTTTTTTTAATACGATTTCTTCTCAACTTGTGGGTCTGACCTCAATGCATAATACTTTTTTTTTGGTTTTTTTGTTTTGTGTTATATACTTTTAATTGAAAGGAATATTTAATCTATTATTTATTTTATATAAAATAAAATATTTATTTGATTTTATGAATAATTTATTATTATTATTTTTAATTATAAATTACTTATTATAAAATGAATATAAATATAAAATAGTGATTTTAATTTTTGAATTTTGGGTCTCAAAACAATATACTTTATTTACCCTTCCCAATGCAATATGCAACTTGGAAATTGTACTGCATGCTTGTGTGTGCTACACTCACACAAATTTCCCTAGATGGCTAGACTCCCCTTCCCGATGATACTCTCTCTCTTCAATGAGAGTACATAATTGTCTTGTGATACTCCAATATCGGGAATAACATTAGCCCATTACAAAAATAAAATTCAATCATATAGCTATGTATGGAATTATAGAAACTCATTCATAACACCATAATTAACCTCATTCAATGTATCATTAAAATGATTGGTTTTTAACAACTAACCGAAATAATTGTTTTTATATTTGGATAAAAACAACTGTCAATACAACAATATAGAGTTTTATGGACAACCGTTATGAAAGTTAGGTTTCACATTTAGTTGAACATCCATATCAATACAAAATTTAGGGTCAGGTTTCATATTCAGCTAAACATCTATACAAAATTTAGGGCCGGGTCACAATTAGAGTTGTGACATTATGGATGAAAAGAGGGGATATTAGCTTAATTAATATGGATAGAAGAATTGATGAGGATAATGATAACATGACAAGATGAAAAAACATTAGTCATTTTTAGGTGTCTACACATGGTATTCCTAAAACATCCAATGTATGGTGAAATGAGCTCTTCAAGAGCCAATGGTAACAAGAACAAAGGTGATGATGAAAGCAAGAAAAAAATAGCGGTTGGATCAATTGATATATCTCATCAATCTACTTTCCTTAAGAAAGAAGATGAAGAGATTGATGCTAGTTCTAATATATATGACTCTCTTAGTAGAGCTTCAGGAAAAAATATTTTCTACAATTTATGGTATTTATGAATTCATCAAAAGAATAAATTTTTAAATGGTTTGCAAAATACTAGAATTTATTATAATATTTGAAGGAAACTTTATCATTTGATAAATAGATACATTTTTCTTTCTCAAACTACCTAAAGTGGATAAGAACAAAAGATAGAACAAGGGGTGGACAAGTACAAAAAAGAGAACCAAAAAATTCATAACTAAAAGAGGCTACTAAGGAGGAGACCAATGAGCATGGAAAAGATTAAATGTTCTTTCAAGATGATGAGAATTTAGAGCCAAAGACACAACTAGCACTAACATATAAATTATTTTCAAAGATAACATATTTGAGAAAATCAAAGGGAGGCTCACACAACAAGGGACATCATGCACCCCCAATTATGACAAAAAAGGTTGATACAAAAACCAAAAATGAGCTCAAGAGAAAGAAGCTCTATTTTTATTGCAAAAAATCATGGAATCAAAGTCATAGGTGCTTGGGAAAGGAACAAGTTCACTACCTTGAAGTAGTGTTGTATAATTATTCAAACTTAGATGAGCCTCAAGAAAGGATTTGTTTTAATGAAGTTAATGACAATTAACATTACAAGAAATTAAAGTGATCACTTTTAGTGATGATTAAAAAGATCCATTATACAAGAGTACAACTCCTATCTAAGAAGTAAAAATGGTAAGGGACGCCACTCTCTATAAAAATTATACAAATCCCCTAAATAAATAATAAATTATGATAATTGATAATGAAGATGAAGAACAATCAAAGCCACATCAAATTGAAAAAAATCTTGTGAGTCATCAAGATGAAGGTGTTGTTTAGCAAAAAAATCCATCAATATTCAAAATATGGAGATAAAAATAAATGAGAATGCTACTAAATAATTATGCTAATGAGGGAAAATTTTGAGGGAGTATTCTATTTAATTTGTTTTGAAACTTTTGGGCATAATAATGTTTGTGATGATGCCAAAGTTTACTTCCTCAAAGGAAGGTAACAACTTTGGCTACATTTACGTTATCAAAGATATTTTTCTTCATATTATATCATGGTTGAATTTTTATCATTATGGGAAGCATCACAAGAAATATGAAGGACATTAAACCCATCCTTCCATAAGAATATGGAATCTAGGTAGCAAGTTGAGACACATGAACATCAATGTAGAAGAATCACCCAATGTTTCAACTAGACAACTACAAAAGGAGGATATTTAGAAACACATGAAGGTTGAACCTTTTTATTGGTTTAATATCATTGTTTATGATAAATTCACTATACCATTCACTTGGATAAATAGATCACTTAATTTAGATAGGGGAAAACATAAAATATATGATAAATTCTTTGTTGGAAAAATAGAAAAAAATATGTATGTAAAATAGTTACATTCCATGAATGGCTATCTATGGAATATTCAATCTAAAAATATTAAGTTTACATTTGAAGAAAAAGAAATGGTGCTTGGAATTGTATCTAAGGGATCTTTTGGAGTAGTCATAGAAAAGAAGACTTCTTGCAAGGGAAAAGTTGTTTGGGCAACAAGAAATGTGGTGATAGAGTACATGCATATTATCTTATTTTATGGTAAGCCACATAGGCTTTATTTAGTATCCAAAATATCTTGTTAGGGTGATCCATCATATTCCCCTAGGATTTTTATCAAATAGATGATTCCAAAGTACCATGGAATTAGAAACTGGTTGTAAGCATGCCCACCACTAGGTCGATATTCACGAGGAATGTATGCACAAGAAATCTTAGATTCCTCATGGGACACATAATTTAGTTCTTAATATTAATGCACAAGCTACTCCCCAATTCATTAAGAATCAAGTATTCAATGGTCAAACAAGACAATTTGTTTTTGAATCTATTAGATATTTTATATGTTGCAAAATATGGAAGGACCATTTGAGGTACCTAAAATTGATCGTTGATATTATAGAGAAATATGATCTATTTTTAGGAGAATCGGAGTGTTAGTTTCATCTCACAAATATTTTACACATTGGTTGTTTCACTGTTTCTCAAGGCATACATGTAGATAAGAAGAGGATTCAAATTCTTCTATTCCAAGCATTCTTTACTAAACCATCTCTATTCAAAAAATTATTTATCCTATGCAACAATAATAGATGATCTGTTGAAGGGATTTCACATTTAGTAGAACCCTTAAACTATAAGGCAAAGAATGGAGCTATTATAGGGGTGGATAGAGCACTAGAATCTTTTGATAAACCTAAGAAGGTAATCAACTCTTATTTTGTATTCTTCATTTCAGATTTCCCACATTAATGAGTGGTAGAATATGGATTTTTAGGAGAAGGTATGGAGGACATGTTAATACAAAAAGAGGAATCTATTAAAATTGAGAGTATGGAGTCAAAAAGCTCAAGAAATGGTTTCTCTATTTATCAAAAGTAGACTCTTGAAATCAAGTATGTTTTGGAAAAATTTAGAGCATTTATTTTATGATAGCTATGTGATGGAGGTAGATTACAATGGCTTTAAATTCTTGTTGCGTCAACTTAATTTGAATTATGTGGAACAACAAGGTGTTGAGATACAATTGCAAATCTAGGAGTGATTGCAAGTTATATAACACAAACAATATCAAATGTTTACATTTTTTGTTGAAGCTATGCAAGGCTCAAATTTATAGTTTTTGCATTAGAATGAAAATAATAAGTTTTTTGAAGTAGCTAACAAGAAAGGATGAGTATACAAATGAAGTTGTCAGATTCATGGGACTAGCAATAAATGAATTTTTGTTCCAAGTCTTAGGTGTTGGGAGAAAGAAATGGGGAAATTATTTGATAGCATCATTTGCAAGTCACCAACTACATAAGGTAGGTATAAGTGTTGGTTGCAAAAATATAAACCAAGGACCAATATGAAGGTGGTTTCCAACTATCAATCTATTGTTATCAATGTTTCCAACTTCATTTGTACATTCTTTGCAATCATAGAAGGATTTTTGGTCACATAGTGGAGGATTTTTTGGGCCATTACCAAGGTTGAAGTGTTCTTAGCTAGCATGGGGTAGTTTTTAGTTTTTCTTTTCTTGGTTTTGAATAAAGGAACTTAGGTTTGCAAATAGGATGCTAAATTCATATCAATCATTTTTACAATTCATACTTTGGATGGATAATATCTTTCACAAATAGTTATAGCTCTATATGATTGAGGAAGATTTATTTTGTTGATTTTTCATATGGAAGATCTCACTTATTAGGGTCACCAACTGTAAGTATTCCAAACTACATTATGTTTTTGGAAAGGAGTTATGAGCAACATATGATTGTTACAATCATATTCTAGCTTGCTCATTATTGTCATTATTGTTTTAAGTGTCTTTTGAGTTCTTTCACATTCACTTATGTCAATGTTTAAACTTTAGTATTTTCTTAATATATGTTTGAAGTGTCTGTTTGAACAAAATTTGTGTGAAGTATGTTTTTAGCATTGACAACCACTTTGTTGTATTTGTACTTTGACATGTGTGTGTATGATTGAACTTTCACATTCACTTTGTATGAAGTGTGCACTAACTTTGACACTCACTTTATGGTATATGTTTGAACTTTAGTGTGAAGTGTGTTTGAACTTTGACATATACATTTTGTGTGTTTGTATTTTGACATGTTTGAAGTTGAGTGTTTACTTAGTGTGTAGTTGAAGTAACTTTTTATGAAATATTTTAAATTTAGGAATGTGTTCACTTTTGTGTGTTTGTACTTTGGTATGTTTGAACTAACTTAATGTATCTTTAAACTTTATCATTTACTTTGTGTATGTGTGAAGTGTGTGTTTGAAAAAACTATGTGTGAAATGAACAAATATTGTATGAAATATGTTTTAACTTTGACAACCATTTTTTGTGTTTTTACATTGGCATGTGTGTGCATATTTGAAATTTGACATTCACTTTGTGTATATTATTTTCTATTGTATTACATTTTAATTTTTTATTTCATCATATTTAATGATTTGACATTTTTATAGTGTGATTGTTTAAGTTTTATAATATTTTTTAATTATATTGTAATCCATAATAATTAGAATTGTGTTATTAGAAGGTTGCAATTTAAACATGTTTGTTTAATGTGTTTTGTTTGAGAATTCATTAGTTGTTTGTGTGTGGTGTGATTTTGGATTGACTTATATTTGATTCATTTTGACATTTAATTTGTATGTTTGAACTTTGGTACTTTTGTATGAACCTTTTTTGCATTTATTGTTTATATGAAGTGTGTGTTTGAGCTTTGACATACATTAATTGTTTGTTTGAAATGACTTTCAAACTTGTTTGTTTAGTGTGTTTAGACACCCACTAGTTGTGGAGTGTGTGCTTGAACATTGATTTGCTTATTGTTTATTGAAGCATGGTTTTGAATTTTGGTATTAACTTATATTTGATCCATTTTGATATTTACCTTGCATGTTTAAACTTTGACATTTTGACATTCACATGTATTTATTGTTTATATGAAATATGTTTTTGAGCTTTAACATACATTAATTGTTCATTTGAAGTGACTTTCATTGAACTTGTTTTTTTTGTGTGCTTTGACATCTTCTAGTTGTGAAACTTGTGTGTTTGACCATTGATTTGCTTATTGTTTATTGAAGCATGGGTTTGAATTTTGGTATCGACTTGTATTTGATATATTTTCACATTCACTTTACATGTTTGAACTTTAGTACTTTGACATTCGCTTTGTTTGTAATTATTATTTATATGATCGTTGTGCTTGAGCTTTAACATAAATTAATTTTTCATTTGAAGTGATTTTCAATTTTATTTATTTAGTGTGTTTCAATTTGGCATCCACTAGTTTTTTGTTGGAAGCATGTTTGAACTATAGCTATTTATTTTGTATACATTTATTTTTAAAACTTTGGCATTTGTGTACTTGTTTGAATTTTGACATCCTCTTATTGTATTTAAGAACTTTGTGTGAGATGTGTGGGTGAAATTTGACATTCCTTTATATTATTTATTAGCATTCACTATGTGTGTGTGTGTGTGTGTGTGTGTGTGTGTGTGTGTGTGTGAGAGAGAGAGAGAGAGAGAGAGAGAGAGAGAGAGAGAGAGAGTTTGAATTATTTTTCCACTCACTTATATTTGATCCTCTTATTATTTGTTAGTTTGTATGGATGGGTGGGTGTGTTTGAATTTTGGATGTCCCTTTCAAGAGTGTTCTAACTTTGGATCACTTTATTTCAACACATTTCTCAATGTTTGAACTTTGGTGTATTTACTTTGTATATGTGTGAAGTATGTGTTTCAACAAACTTTATGTGAAGTGTGTTTCAACTTTTTACATGCACATTTTATGTGTTTTTGTGTTTACTTCATGCATGTTTGAACTAATTTTGTGTGAAGTTTATTTTAACTTTGGAATTTACTTTTTGCATGTTGAACTTCAATGTCTGCTTCATGTGCGGTTGAACTAACTATGTGGCATGTACTATCTTTGACATCCACTTATGTGTGAAGTGTATGTTTGAGAAAAATATGTGTGAAGTGAACTAATGTTGCATAAAGTGTCTTTGAGTTCTTTCACATTCACTTATGTCAATGTTTAAACTTTAGCACTTGCTTACTATATTTTTGAAGTGTGTGTTTGCACAAACTTTGTGTGAAATATGTTTTAACTTTGACAACGAATTTCCTGTATTTGTACTTTGAGATGTGTGTGCATGTTTGAAATTTCACATTCACTTTGTATGAAGAGTGTACTAACTTTGACACTCACTTTATGGTATATGTTTGAACTTTAATGTGAAGTGTGTTTGAACTTTGACATTCACATTTTGTGTGTTTGTATTTTGACATGTTTGATCTTAAGTGTTTACTTTGTGTGTAGTTAAACCTTTTGTGATTTTTTTAAATTAGGCATGTGCTCACTTTTTCGTGTTTGTACTTTGGTATGTCTAAACTAACTTTATGTATCTTTAAACTTCAACATTTACTTTGTATATGTGTGAAGTGTGTGTTTGAACAAACTATGCATGAAATGAGCAAATATTGTGTGAAATGTGTTTTACCTTTGACAACCATTTGTTTTGTGTTTTTAGTTTGGGATGTGTGTGTATATTTGAATTTTCATATTCATATTGTGTGAAGAGTGTACTAAAAATGACAACCACTTATATTGTATGTTTGAACTTTAGTATGAAATGTGTTTGAACTTTGGGATTCACTTCATGTGTGTTTGTATTTTGAAATTATTGAACTTAGTTGTTTACTTTGTGTGTGTTTGAAGTATTTTTTTGTGAAACATGTTTAAACTTGACATGTTTGAATAAATCCCACGTGTTTGAACAAACTTATATGTTTATTTCAGGTGTGGTTAAACTATGGCATGTGTTCATTTTTTATTTTTGTGAAATGGATTGTAACTTTGAAATTCATTTTATATGAATTGTCTTTATGTGTTTGAAAGTTAATTTTGACATTTACTTTGTGTTTGTTTGAACTATTATTGACATTCACTTTGTATGGTGTATGTTTTAACTTTGTCATGATTAAACAAACTCCATGTGTTGTGTTCATGCATGCGTTTGTATGACATGTATTTGAATTCACTTTGTATGACATGTATTTGAATTAACTTTGCATGGTGTGTGTTTACACTTTCGCATGTTTGAGAAAATTCCATATGCAACATGAAACTTCTACATTTATTTTATGTGTGGTTGTACTTTGTGTGAAGTATGTTTGGATAACTTTTTGCTTGTTTGTTTACTTTTTTTGTGTGTGTTTGAAAGTTAATTTTGGAATTTAGATTATGTGGTGTTTGTTTGAAATAACTTTGGAATTCTTTGTGTATGTGCGTGTTGGAAAGAATTTTAACATTTATTTTTTCTATTATATTGTGTGGAGTGTATGAAAGAATTTTGATTTACACTTTGTGTGGAATGCGTGTACAAAAAGGCTCCAATAATGTTCACTTTGTGTGGATGAATGCATATATACATGTGTGCACAATCTTAAGATATATTTAAAATTTAACTAAAGTATATTTCAAAAGTGGGATAGATCCACTTATCTGTAAAACACTATTCCTCCTACAAAAGCTTGATCCATCATTGTTTGATCTTCTTCTTCCTCAACAACTCCTTGTATTCTCCCAAAAAATTCCTAGTGGTTTTATCTTTGTGTTATCCTCTATTTATAATTTTTCTATATTTTCTTTCAATTATTGTATTATTAATTTTTATTTTAAATATTTACAATAATTTTCAAGATAAATAGAAAACAAAATAATTAATTAAATATTATTTTATTCATTTTCACATTCACATTGTGTGTGTTTTTGTGTTTACATCATGCATGGTTGAATTGTTAGAATTGTGAAAAGTTCATGAGCCACAAGATCAAACAACGAACAAACACCTTCCACACAAGAGATCTGCAAACAATATATGCAATATTCCTCAACAAGAAAAAGCTACAAAATGAACCTCAAGAATCTTCAAGGAAAAAAAAAGTCCTCAAAGGTTGAGAGTTTGAGAGTACATAATAGTAAATCTTACAGAGATAATACAATGAGGGTTGAGTGTTATATAGGAGCAACCCTAAGTGGTAAAGGGATTAGGCCAAGACAATTGTAAACACCACATGTGATGAGACATAATGATCTAATAATAGCTCACTTCAATTAACATAGAAAAGCACTTAGTTAACTGAATAAAGAACTCCTAAGTTTAGCTTAAGTGCATGAGAATAAATTAGACTAATAATCAATTAAGGATTAATTAATTATTAGCTAAAGCACAATTAATATAACATGAACTAATTTTGTGTGAAGTTTATTTTAACTTTGACATTGACTTTGTTTGTGTTGAAATTTAATGTTTAGTTCATGTGTGGTTGAACTAACTTTGTGTAGCATGTGTTTATATTTAAACTTTCAAATTTATTTTGTGTAAAATGTGTACTATCTTTGACATTCACTTATGTGTGAAGTGTATGTTTGAACAAAATATGTGTGAAGTGAACTAATGTTGCATAAAGTGTCTTTGATTTCTTTCACATTCACTTATGTCAATGTTTAAAATTTAGCATTTACTTCATTTATGTTTCGAGCGTGTGTTTGAACAAAATTTGTGTGAAATATGTTTGAACTTTGACAACCACTTTGTTGTACTTGTACTTTGACATGTTTGAGCTTAATTGTTTACTTTGTGTGTAGTTGAAGTAACTTTTTGTGAAACACTTTTAAATTAGGCATGTGTTCACTTTAGTGTGTTTGTACTTTAGTATGTTTGAACAAACTTTATGTATCTTTAAAAATTAACATTTACTTTGTATATGTGTGAAGTGTGTGTTTGAACACACTATGTGTGAAATGAAAAAATATTGTGTGAAATGTGTTTTAACTTTGACAAACATTTTGTTGTGTTTACACTTTGGCATGTGTGTGTATATTTGAACTTTTACATCCAATTTGTGTGAAGTGTACTAACTTTGGCAATCACTTATATTGTATATTTCAACTTTCATGTGAAGTGTGTTTCGACTTTGGGATTTGTGTGTGTTTGTACATTGACATTATTGAACTTAAGTGTTTATTTTGTGTGTGTTTGAAGTATTTTTTTTGTGAAACATGTTTAAATATGGTATGTTTGAAAAAACTCCATTTGTTTGAAAAAAATTGCATGCTTATTTTATGTGTGGTTAAACTATGGCATGTGTTCACTTTTTGTTTTTGTGAAATGTATTGTAACTTTGAATAGAAGCAAACATTTCACACATCCATAAGAAAAATGTGAAATGAGAACCAAAAGATAATCCTTGATTATATTGATTCAAAGGTAGTGTGTACAATAGTGGAGAGAATGACAAATTGATATTAACACTTGGTGCAATACAATGAGTATTTAGGTCATTTGTTGTTATTACAGAGAAAAATTACAATATTTCCTCTCTTAGTTTTAGAGGAATTACCTATTCAACCTAAAACATATACAAAGATTTACAAAATATAAGAAGCATAACCCTTTGAATTGTAGGATTTGAGAAATACAAATCCACATAACCCAAAGAACACCTGCATGCAAGAAACTTGTCACAGAGAAAGAGAGAGAACAAAACAAGGGTTTTGGCTCTGACAATGTGCAAAATGTATTATCAGAGAAAAAATGAATCAAGAGAATAGAATACAAGAGATCAATCCTTATAAAAGGAGATCTAAACCTAAAGGAAACCCTAACCCTAAAGGTGAGTGCATTTAATAATTAATATTAATTATTAAATGACTAATATATGTGCATAAAGTGAAGTCTTAAGAGGAGAGTAAAGTTAATTAATTACTTTACTCTAACACCCCCCCTTAAGAAGAGCTACAATGAAGCTACAAACAATGCAAAAGAAAGCAAAGGAACTACAATGCAACTTTGGGTCCTAGCAACATGGCCTGATCAGGTACCCGAATACAACAAAATCTCTGTAAAGTGGAGAAATAGAGAAAACCTCATGGGAAAAACTCTACTCCAAAAAGAGAAAAGAAAGGAATGAAATGCACTAATGAAAGAAGGATAGGAGGTGGATTACATGATACCCCCCATAGACAACTTCTATCATATAAGTACATATACAATGGTCTCCATAGGAGAGATAGAAAGAGAGAAGAAGGCCCCCCCACAATGAAGAAACTCTTGTCACAATGGTAGATGTCTGATGTAGAATCCAAAAAGAGATCCTGAAGCAGAAAATAATATTCCTCCCCTTGGGAAGAAACGGATCCAAAGGATGATGTCAAAGAAACCCTGTGAAGAGTGATGAACCAATCTGTCTCAAGATGTGTGCCATGCTAGGATGTTGAAGAATCTCTCTGTCTGAACTGAAACAAATGATGCCAAATCCAAACTGATGTGGAGAATCCTAAAATGCAACCTCTGAATGCACTGATAATGGTGGGCATACAGTGATAACCTGACTGTCAAGGTAGAGGAGATGAATGTCCTCAAAATAATCCTCAAGATCTGCAGTGTGAGACTCAACAAACAAGAACGTGTCTGCAAGATAAGAATCCCATGATGTAGCAGATAATGAATGACCAAGATGGTCATGATGCTGAACTAAATCCATAGGGGCCAATGTGGCGATACTGATGTCATCAGGAACAACAGATGATACATGTATGATCTCAGTATGAAGAGTAGGAACTGTGAGACAATCCTCTGATCCATCAGAATATGTAAGGGTGTCTAAATACTCAAGTTCCTTTAAAGTATCATGATCAAAGGGTGTATTATCTCTCCAAGCAAGGGGTAAGAGACAATTTGAAGCAGGATCCTCTGGGAATGGAGAGAGATTGGGGTCTCCATAGATCTCCCAAAGACGTGTCCAAAATGGGTGGGGACAATCAATGTCCAATATAGCCCACACAGTGTCATCATCAACACTAGACAGTATAAGTCCTACTATGTGATCTCTAATGATATCCCAAGCTAGTTTTCCTTCTGAAGTGGCTGGTTCAGGTATGAGATCATACAAATAAGACAAAATATTAAGCCACCTACAATGTGTAAGGATGCCCTTTGCCCATGACTCATAATTACCCCGTTCCAGAATTACAACTGAAGGGTGAATAGAAAAACCCATGATAACTCTTCAACTTAAAAAATATGAGAAAACTGACCTTACAACATGTAGATCAAATTAAATAGACCATCCCACGCAAACAGAACCCATGTAGGTGCCAGAATGTCCAAGTAATTGAGCAAAGTGTAAAAAAACACAAAGCTGAATAAAATTTACCTGGTAAATTTTCTGATGAAATAGACTATAGATCTAGAAAGAGCACAGAAACACCTTTCCGACGCCTATTCTCTTTTGAAAAATAGAGCAAAATTGAGCAAGTTATGCCCCTCGGAGTGCAAAAGGATCATCTGACTTTGACTGCAAAAAAAGGCAACCAAACTAGAAAATTTTGAAAAAATTCCTACACCATCAGAACAGGCTCGGAGCCAGCTTTCCAATGCCTATTCATTTTTGAAAATCCGAGCTTGGAAGTCCATTTTACACCTGATTTAGTGAAAACAGGTGAAAAAGCTCAAATAGGTCCTCTAAAGTCCTCAGGGGCTAAAAAAAGAGGCCCCTGGTCGCGTGGGTGGACCAGGGGGCTAAGGCTCTCGGCGGAGCCTCTGGTCACCAATACAACCAGGGTTGGGGGCTACAAAGCCCACGGGGGTTGAAGATTGAGAAGCCTGCGGGGGCAGAAGGCGTGGTCACCACATGACCGCCGACAAAGTCAAAAGGGGCCAATGAGAGGTGGAGCGGCGGTGGCTCCTCCTGAGCCTGCCACTAGGGGTGGCCGCTCGGTGGTTCCCCCTTTTGAACTGCAAGCGCATGAATTAAACCAAAAAATTGGTTTTTTTTTTTTTATATATTTTTTTTAATTTTTGACCTCGATCTGCGTGCCCTGGGGCTGTACGGCCTTGGGGCAATTTTTTTTCCTGGTCCAACTGTGTCTAAATCAGACGTGTTTTATATGAAAATAGGGGTTTTTGGACTCTATGAGCTCAACGGTGAGGTCCGTTTGAGCTCAAAGTGCTCCAAAAAAAAGAACCCCCTATTCCAAATAAAAAATAGAAGACCAACACAAATCTGATGCAACCAAAACCTAGATCTCTGATTCTTTCAAAAACTGAACAAGCTGCAGCAGATCTTGCTCTGATACCATGTAGGATTTGAGAAATACAAATCCACAGAACCCAAAGAACACCTGCATGCAAGAAACTTGTCATAGAGAAAGAGAGAGAACAAAACAAGGGTTTTGGCTCTGACAATGTGCAAAATGTATTATCAGAGAAAAAATGAATCAAGAGAATAGAATACAAGAGATCAATCCTTATAAAAGGAGATATAAACCTAAAGGAAACCCTAACCCTAAAGGTGAGTGCATTTAATATTTATTAATTATTAAATGACTAATATATGTGCATAAAGTGAAGTCTTAAGAGGAGAGTAAAGTTAATTAATTACTTTACTCTAACATGAATGAGACCCAAAATTCCCTTTTATAGACACAAGGGAAACAACAAGCAAAATTCCTCATTCAACTGCCTAGTCACTAGAAGACAAAAATACAAGTAGTGCAATGTCTATAAAGGACAAAATTTTGTTCAACCTATTGAAATGCAACTCAAGTTGCAGTAGTTATACCTAGTTGTTGGAGACTGATTGAAATGCAACTCAAGTTGCATCATCCTATTCTTCCATGTGCTCCACTTGTATAGTTAAAATGTTAGTCCTAGGTGACAAAAAGTTGTTGACTTTCTCAAGGTGTGACTTGTAGTCTTCTTTGATTAAAATTTGTACTAGGTCAAGGAAACCAAACAAACTGTATTCCAATTTGGTTAGTGCATCAATATATGCATTGAGCTGATCAACATCAACTTCACCCTCTTCATTCATCTTGATATACATAGGATTGCAAAGTTTGGAAAATATTGATTTCCACTCCCTAAATGTCATGACTTCCCCATCTTTATTCAAAATTGGAGGCATGTAGAACTCCTCAAAGCCCTCAAAAATATTGAGCTCCCTCTTTATCATATCTCTATATTTAATATGATAACTAATTATGTCATCCAATAAATCTGACTTATCCAAAATGTCAGATACCATGCTACTATCAAAATTTGATTTGCTGATAGGTAATCTCAACACTTGAACTCCCCGGGACCACTTGATTTGCATGAAACTCAACCTCATCCACATCTGATTGTCGCTAGAAAATGAATCCTTAAAAATTGTATAACTGTCCCAAACTTTGTTCAAATGGGAGAGGATCTTGGATAGCCTGTACCCCAAAATATAATCTACCAAATTAGAGACCTTCACTGATGCCTCATTTAATATCTTGGCCTTTGTAGTACTCTACTTCAGATTCTCCCTTAATTCCTTTATTTCAACCTCCAATTTATTCTTATCAAATGAAGCTTGTGCCTCATTTACCTACTGTGGAGGGGGAAATAACCCTTGTACTGTATTGAGCCTTTCCTCTAGTCTCTGGTTTAAGGCGTTTGCCTTATCAAGGTCTACTTGCAATTTCTTAATAGTTGCCTCTTTGAAGAGGGCTACATTAACTATTAAGGATGCCACTTTGGTTGCACTTGTGTCTTGAACCCTCTTTAACAATGAGATGGCCAGTAAGATTATTAGGGTTTATTATTACTTGGGGCTTATTTGTCTCAAAGAAAATTGACCATATAGCCAAAGTCTCATGCCTAGGGTGGAATCCAAAACCAAAGTATAAATCCTTTGCTTGCTCTTTTGATCCCAAAATTAGGTCCCCACCCTCATGCCTTTTTATGACATCAAATGCAATGGTTGAGGAGATGTCCTAACCGGGAAACAACAAACACCCTGCTCTTTTCACCAATTCTCTTCCCCTTTCAGGGGTCATGACATCCATCTCCTCCTTCACCTTCTGCCAAAATTTGTCAATGGTTTCCTTTCTCTCTCTTTCAGAGAATTTGATTTCCATGAGGGTTAATCTCAACTCCTTCCCCTTATTTTTAAGGACAAAATCCTTAAACTCATGGGTGATGATGAATTGTTCATCTTGTAGAAACTCCTCATAGGCCTTATCCCTAACATTATCAACCACTTGCCCACTAGTTTCAAAATTGATGACCAACCTGCCATCAATGGGCCTCTCAATCAACATCCTAGGAGGGAGTAGAATTTTTTGTACAATGAGGGAATCCCCATTCATATCCTTCAGATCAAGTGGATAATCCACTAAAGGTCTAACCATTGGAGCAATTTTCTACAAGGGAGTAACTGGCTGGGGACTTGTTGGAACCTTTATTTTGGAAGAAGCACTTGGTGTGCTTGGAGGCACTTGTGGAATATTAGCCAACAATTGGTTGGAATTATCCAACATAGTCATCATTCTAACTATGGGATCCCTTATGTGCATGAATGACCCTTGGAAAGATGGGTTTGCTCTCTTCCTCTTGTTCTTTGTAATTTGGATTTTGACCCATGACTCTCTCCTCGAGGCATGGCTCTTTGAAGAACAATTCCTGATTAGGTCCTCAATGTTGTCTGGCTAGTGAAGATAGATAGACAACCTGTAAAATCCTCTCTCCCTATTGATGAATCCCTCTAGGTCAAAACTCTTGACTTTATCAATATTCATCATATACGGAAGCAACTTCTCCTTAATCAATTCCATGCCTTCCCTTGATAAGGAAACAAAATCAGAGAATGCAATTGAGCCAGGGAGGAGGGCATGTTTTTTATTGTTTTTGAAATGAGTCTTATCAGACTCATTCAATTGCCACATTAACTCCAAAAAAGCAATGTTGTACGAGAAATCCTTAGGGAGCACATGGGGTGCCACTAGAGTCCCATATACCTTGATAACAGTGGCATACGAGTAGAAAACAACTCACCCCAATTATGATCAATCCCCTTTTCAGGGGTAAGGTCCTTTGGCCTTAAAATCTTCTTATCCCCTCTGATAATCCCCAATATGTGGGGAGCCTAGTCCTCTCCTTAGAGGCTTTACAAAATATTATTTAAAGGTAGAGTAATTGGATTGATTACAATCCTTATCCTAGATATAGGTCCACTTCTAGACTAGTAGAATTTTGTTGTTCTCTCCCACTGGCCTGATTTGAAGATGTGGTGGCCATACTTGCACTCCAACATGTAAAATTAAGTGCATCAGAAGGGAGTAATATTTGAAATGTATGACACCCAATGGATCATTCTTAATTGTACAAAGGGACTTGTGCAATTGATTTTCCACATACCTGCAAAATCATAGGGCCCATTTACATCCCTGCTTTGAGTATCTACTAGAAAACCATTACACTAATAGGGATGTGAATCTTACTGTCTATTCCCAGGACTTGAAGCAAGGAAGAATGTCTTTTGGAAGTATGGCTCAAAAATATCATAGGCAAAGGGTTCTAGATCACCCTTTCCAAACCTCAGTTGTTCTCTTCTTGGCCCTCTTGGCCTAAAGCATGGGGGCCACCTTACTTTGTAGCTATCCCTATTTATTTCAAATTCTCTACTCAATGCACCTAGCTCCATTGGTAGCTATGCATTGGGGTCCAACTAGAAGAATCTGTAGATATGATTCCCATCCAGTGGCAACAAGCTAGATGACCACCCATTGTGAATAAAGACCTAGTGTCAGGGTTATACGCCATAGCCAACTGTCTAAACAATTCCACATTCACAAATAAATTGGGCACCACTAATTTTCCTAGACCCAAATTTTAGATATTACAAATTGGTCTCTTTGAGTAATCTTTTCTGTAAGCATGTTTGAACAATGCATACCCTTGTTTTGTGATAATGGGGTCTCTGCACCCACTATTCTTATTGATGAGTTTGTTTGTAAAACCCTTACCTTGGACCAACCTTTGGTCTCTTTCCTAACCTCAAGAGAAATGCAATAATCTCCTCATCCAGAGGCCTTCTCTTTCCAATTGATGTTCTAGCCATTTTAAGTGTAGGGTTTATAGAAACTAGGGTTTTAACAAATTCTTCACAAACTAGAATTCTACAAACAATTTGACACCATACATACCCATTGTAACTCAGTTTTCCTTTCCCTTGAATTGATTGTAACCACTCATTTCCTAGAAAAATCCTTCAAATTCATAGCTTGATGTTTAAATTACTTGTTCTACCTAATGTCAAAAAACCCTAATTTCATAGTAGAAAAACCCTTGTTCACTTCAGAAATTTGTAGCACTTTGTTTGATTACTTTAGCATTTGTGAATGAAGTGAAATTGAATAGGTAATTTATCAAGTTAGCCCTCTTGAATTTGACATATGTCAATCCCATCCACCATTACTCCTTCACATGCTTGAATATGTGACTAGTAGGAGATGCCACGTTGGCTAGGTTTGAATGTGGACCATTGATCCCAAGATTGACAGTCATCATGCAGATTCAAATTTTCCCTTGCAACGTGATAGCCTTCTTTTGTCATTATGCAGGCTAGAGTCACCATTTATAATAAGACAAAAATATACCCCCGCAAAGGAAGGGCTCTCCATGAAGCATTGCGATACTAACACTTGTCATCATCTCGCAACTTCACAGCAAAAAAAGATCGGTCTCACCATGGCTCCACAAAGGCTTGATCATCCACGATAGGAATTAGCACATGGTATAATACATGTCAAGATTTCATCATTTCATGGGGAAGAATGTGCGAGAATGTCAGAGCCCTGCGAAGAGAAGGGCCTCCATGAAATACATGTGCTTAATTCAACAACTTAAAGTGACTAGGAAAAAGGGGGACCAACCATGGACGAGACAATAGGGCTCAACAAAGTGTAATTAAAACATTAGATAAAAATATTATCCCATTGAAAAAATTAGACACACATCATGTTTTCGGGGTTTCACGAGGCTAGAAAATGATAAAACCAAAGCCTCCACTAACCATAGAGACAATGAAAAATGTCGACATGTGTTTAGAGCACTTGGGGAACATAATTCTTTAGGAAGGTAAATAATTACATTTAATAAAATTATAAGCGTCCATTTAATAAGTAATAAAAGGTCAACCATTGCTATTTGGATTAAAGGATTTCACAAGTCCGTGGGCTCATAACAACATGTCCTTTTCTTGGTTGCAAAACTGCGGAAGGACACTGTGTGGCAATATTCTCATGTGGGATAATCCCATTGGAGAGGGGACAATTGCATCCTTTTCAAGAAAATCAAGGCTTTACTCATCATTGAGATTTGTACTTCCCTTCCAAATGGACAACCCACATTCAAAATTGATAAATGGGTAGATTAATGAACTATCATCACACAAACAAGATGTAATGGTGAATGTGACAAATATTTTCTCATCTTTTAATTTAATTGTCTTCATGAATTTTTCGTTCAATGTAGTTGGTCGTCCCAATTGTTTGGTCTGACATAGTAGTAAAATCCGCAAAGGTGCCACCATTCCATGTCAACTTGAGCTCTGAACAATTAAAAAATAGGTATGCCTTCTTGGAAAAATTCACCATTGTTAAAGTCTTGAAGCTCATATTTCATAATCAAGTCTGCAAAATCTATTGTGTAAGATTGTAAAGTCCCAACAAGATAGTGTATAAATCTATGTTAAAATCATTTTGTAATTATGAGTCGAATGAGCACTCAACCCTCTCGCTCTACATCTAAAAGATCCTTTGAGGAGGATATTATGGCCTAGTTGCACCGGGTTCCTCAAAATAGCTTGTGCATTCCCTCATCCCTAATGCAATAGATGGGATGTTAGACAAAGCCAAAAATTGTAGAGGTGCAAAGTTGAAAGAAAAGGATGACACAATTACTGGATGATAATTATTTCTACATTGGTATGGAAAAATAAACCGATGTGCCCCTATCTCCAATGCATGGACTTATGATTTAGGGAAGTTGGTTGTTCTTAATGTCTTTATGAATGTGGAACTCATCAAATACCTTGCTTCCGGGTATGACAAAAATATCAAAGTAATTAGGGCATTGGATGGAAGTGTCCTAATGGATATAACTAGGGAGTTTATTTAGGAGGTTTTTAGACACAATGTGACCACAAGTAAGATTATAGACCTTGCTTCTTTCAAACAAAAACATCGACAAGACATAAGTAACTTCAGAGTGAAATGGATCCCTAGGTTTAGACAGAAAGGCTACAAAGGAAGATCATTGGGAATCCTTGTTAATGAATTTGAGCTTTTTGATGTCAAGTATTTTGAAGACTATTTCAAAAGAACATATTGGGCATTATGCTAGGTGTTGGGAGAGGATGCACACTCAAAAATGGAGATACCTCTTATGTATATGGCTATTGATATACAACATCTTTTTATCAATAGTGACTTTGACTATGCCAAATTTTTTGCTTAGGCTATTCAAAATCAGTTGGTGGACATTAAGAGAAGTGTTAAGGAGGTGAATTTTAAGTGGTATTCTCTCCCTTTCCATATGATTTTGTATAAAGGGAAATATCATTTGAGCAATTTTTTACAACTGAACATGAAAGATAAAGAGGGGAACAATCTCCCTATGCAATGTTGGACCCATATTTGGGACAAATATTGTAGTGAGTCCAACTATGTTATTTTTGAGAATTTCTTTGTAAGATAAGTCATTGCAAGGCTCAGTCTACCTAGAATCAGATTGCACAAGGAAATTTTGGATTTCCTTAGGCCCAAAGATAGGAGGCCGAAGTTAGGAGTATAAAATAATTGGGAAGATTATTACCTCTATGATAGATCAATTGTTATTAGAATGTATGGGAATTCTCAAGCCCCCATGTGCTATCTAGATATGTGTCACCTAGTTTGGCATTCATGGAAATTATATGACAATTGAATGAGACTGATCAATTTCATTTAAGGAAACACAAGAAAGGGTCTTTTTCCCCTTATGTTACAACCTTTTTAGATTTCACTTCAACCAAAGACGGGTTAGGTAGGCTAAAATAAATTCTTGGGGAATACAGGTTATTTCAGGTAAAAGTTAGGGATTTTGACCCTGAAGGTTTCATACATGAGGTCAAGAAAAGTATCAAAAGGTTCGATTTTCACCATCAGGTTTATGAAAACAAAGATGTCATAAGAAATTGTAAGGATGAATATGAGGTAGCTAATAGAAAGGAGAAATGGATGGAATTCATCAAGGTAGAGGTTGCTAGGACAAAGAAGGATAAGGATTATCCTAGAGCATTTTTTGATATTGATGACCCAATTGCCAAGATTCAAGCGGTGCTGAAGAATTTTGATGGATTTGTAGGTAAGGACCCTTCCCTAGAAGAGAAACCAACAAAGTGGCCTAGACCTGACCTTTCTATTAGAAGGCCCCAAGGGCTTGTTATTAGAGAAAATGTGCAATCAAACCCACCACAAGTCATTCCCTCTCCTCCCCCTCAAATAATCACTATGCATTCTCTCCCAAAAGAGCAACCATAAAAGAGGATGAAAGTTGAGCAACCACCATTGTTGGTTGACTATCCCATCAATCCAAATGAAAGTGAAGATGTTCATATCACCATGGATGAAATTCAACAATACATGCCATCCCCCTTAAGACCAAATATTGTTGCCCTTCTTCAATAAAGGTTCAGGTTAGATGTGGCTATGGGGAGAGATAACCTCAATGATGTGAGGGAATTTGCATGTTCACAATTCATTTATGATAATAAGTTTGTAAAATCCTAGGAGTTTAAAGATTTTTTTATGAAATCAAAGAGGAGGAGTACCATAAAAGAGTTCAATTGGCACAAGCAAATGTGCTTAGAGAAAAGTATGATGAAGTAGTTGCAAAGGTAAGGGTAAAAATTGATTTTGAGTCCAAAAAAATTACGCCTGAAGAAGGGAGAAGAATCGTGCAAGATAGTGTATTGCTACTGATCCTTGAATGGGACATTGCTTCTGTAATTATCTTTGATACTATTAGGAAACATGAAGGAGAAGTTTTCTCCATAGAAGAGGAAGCAGAGATGACATTGTTAATATCAAGGTTCAACCCACATTAGGAATCCCTTGCAATCTGGGCCCTTGCCTTGGAACTATAAATAAGCCTATGATTGTTGAAGCATCGAAGGATATCAAAGGGAGATTGATTATAAAGAGCGTGTCTGACACCTTTGCCCCTAAAGCTGCTGCATTAGTGGTAGATTTTTCTAAGTTTCATGAAGCTACTGTTTGAAGGTTGCAAGAAAGACTTAATACATTATTGAAGGAACATATTGATCTCACAGAAGATTACAACTAGCATAAGGTATTATTGGCTCAAAAAACATCCCTTCTTGCAAGTATGCAGGAAGTAGGCTCCTCTTCTATAGTTCCCCCTGCTCATGCGATGATTGAAAATAAAGAGCTTAAAGGAAAGATTCAAATGCTGGAAGAGCAATTGAATAATGCTCAACAACTCAACAAAAGGAGAATGTGCATATATGCATAATTGGTTAGAATATTTTAGTTCTTGACATCCAACAATACTTGGGCCTACACCCAATACTGGATTCAAAACTCCTTAAGAGATATTGACACCCTCTCCTAGAACTAGTAGTAATTAGACATCCTTAAATGTTAGACCTTACACATGTGCATCCAATTGTGAGGGATGAAATCATTAACATCAAAACTACTTGTACTTGTCATGATTCCCATCAGTTGTTTCAAGTAGTCAAGGCTAGGTAGTATACACATTAGGCTAAGTGATAATCTTTAGCAACTATGAATGTGATTTCCTCAACTCACTACCAATGGAAATGAAGACCATTAATCCTCAAGGAAGGGAAAATTATCCAAGTGTAACCTCATGCACTTGTTGCATCATTGTGCACTCAACATTGCACAACCTCAATACACACAAATCTCATGAAATTTTGTGTGCAATGTTCACAGCTAATTGCTCAACATGATTTATGTGCATAGTGTGACATTAAAAATGACCACACATGCTAGTACCTAGTCAAACCATATATGTGTAACATGTAGGGGTATTTATGCTACAATAAATACCAATGTACATGTGTAACACCTAGCAACCTCCACAACATAATAAACAACACCATGTGAGACTAACATTTGACACTATGCAAACAAATCTAGAGGTGCCTAGTATCCACATATGTCATGTGCCATATGTATTGGGCATTTGTTAGTAGTTATGTGGCACCTAGCTAACGTCCTACTTGTAATGTCATGTATACTATCATGTATATGTATTGTACATCATGTATAGTTAGAGAGGAATCAACATATTCACATCTAAATCCTTTATGAACATTTCCCCTATTCATTTTGAATTGTAGTATTTCTACCATAACACTTATGTGCATTCAAATATGTATTTGACTTACTATTATGTTGTTTCCATTTGCATATTCTATGATCTTGTCCATTTCTAACTAATACACAAGATTGTCCCTCAAACCACATGGTATTTGGATCATTGGTGATATCCTAAAATATTATTGAGGCTTTACAAAATAAATATCAAAGGAAGTTATACCTTCCTTAGGTTGTATGTGGTTTATGCATGGTGTAGAGCCCTTCTTTGAGATTTCTCCAATTTCCATACTTCTATAACTAAGGCCCTCGTGTAGTTCCATTTCCTTGATTATGATGGGTTGAAGTATTCATTGATCATCCTTATCAAATCCTCTTCTATCATGGCCCATCCTCGCCAACAACTTGGATCATATACTCTTAATATACCTCTGAAACTTATCTCAATGGATTAATCAAATTTAAACCATTGAAGAAAATATGCTCATGGGTGTTTTCCTTATACACCTTATTTCTATTTGTTCTTCTTAAGTGTGTATTGATTTGCTTTCTTGTAGGCTCCTCTTTCTCTTCATGTTGGAGTTTTGATAGTAATTCAACCTTCACTATCAAGTATTGTTGCATTTACTCAAATATTCCAATAAAGAATTCTATTTGGTCCTTTTTAGCTTGCAACTCTTCCATTATTTCCCTCAAATGGTGTACTTTCTCACAAAGACTTTTATTCTCTACTCATGCTTGCTATTGAATTTCTTGGAGATCTTCAAACTTCTTCTAAGATTTTTTCATGGATGTACCTTGCAATCAACAACCTGCAACACCTTGAGAAGAATCTAGAAAAATGGCTATACTCAAAATCATTTATGTGTCACCAAAAAACTACCTATAATTTTTAAGGAACTTGTAGCTCAAAGACCAATTAATCTATAGTTTCCTTAATTTCAAGTAGAAATCATGAACCCAATAATTTAAAGCTAGTGTGCTACTTGGTGTTACCAAATGACGATGCCATTGGAGGAATTAGAGTGTTCTTGTAAATAGAAATGAATGACTAAAATAAAGATAAGATGTAATAAAACACAATATTTATCCCAAGAAACTCTAAGAAAGGGGGCAAAGCCTAAATGTTGGTAGCAACAAATGCTCTTCTACCAAAATGTATTACTCAAATAAATAAGTATTGATACAAAATAATAGCTATGTCAAATATATTTCTTCCCTTTCAACTTGTTCTTCACCTTCTTGTTGCTACGACTTCAATTCTTCTCCTCCCATTTATGTTGGGTTGTCAATTTCTTCTTATTGAGTGCTAAAAGACTTCAAGCAAGGATCATAAGTCCTCTTGTAGGGAATTCGAAGAGACAAGAACTTCAAGCATGGATCATAAGTCCTCTTGCAAAGAATTTGAAGAGACAAGATCAACTAAAATATTTCACCTTTTTATTTCTTGCATTAAAAAAAACGACCCCTTTTTAATGATTATATTTTTGTTACATCAATTGTAAAACTATTTTGATAGTTTCACACACTCTTATTAAAAATTGTTAGATTTAAATAGCCAATAATTTTATACTACTAGATTTTAAAAATAATTCTACTAGTGTGTTCATTTGCTCTGTTAGATTCGAACCCTGGTCTTTGTGTTCACTGTTTGACCTCTGAAGACGTGTATATCTATTGGACAAGGGAAAATCATTTGTTTTGTGAAATTTACTTAATAAAACGGGAGACGTTAAATTTACCGTGGAATCAGTTCTTTTGGGGTTTGTATGCCTTCATGTATATTTCTTACCTTAGTTCCAATCCCTTGTGTGTTTTTTTTTTTTTGTTTTTTGTTTTTTGTGGGGTAGATACAATCTTTTTAAAAGAATTTAGTAAACTTTGAAATTGGAAAATAATTCTATTGTATTATTATTTTAATAAATTTCAAATTTCAACTTAAAAAGATATAGAAAGAACATTTATGTGAAGAGTAGCTTTATAAAAAGATTATATAAATAGATTTTAGATTTTGTTAATACCAGGAGAGTGAATGCCATAGGCTCTTTCTATGGAGGAATTTAAATTAAAAAATTGTATATGGTTGTATTTTTATTTTTATTTTATTTTTATATAGAAAATTTGAAGGAGAGAAATTTTAGCTAAGAAATTATTAAAAGGGGAATAAAAGTTTGCATTTTTTAATTAAAATTTAGGAAAATGTGTTATATAAGATTATAAAAGTATAAAAAATATAAGTTGGAGGAAATTTTTAAGACCCTCTTTAACATCAATTTAAAGCTTATAGTTGTTATAAAACATAAAAGTTGCTTCGTGATATGCAACCAAGAGGGGTATTCCTCACAAAGTCATTACAAAAGGATATACAAAGAAATAACTCTTTCAAACCTTGTATACACATTTCACACCACTTCAAATAGCTAGTAGATCAATATAACAATGTGTATATCAAGGAAAACAACTTATAACATATCAATACGTTGAAATGACAATTAAGAATCAAACATAGTGTATAAGAAAACATTTTTTCCTAGAAAAAAATCTAAAATTGAGTAAAAATTTCTAGCTTTAGAGAGAATTATTCCATGTTCCATTACAAGAAGGTTGATTATGTGTTTATATGCCTCTATGATATCCATAAGCTTATACAACAAATCTAAAACACCTAACACCTACAACACTACTTCCAACAAGAAAGACTATCAACAGACTATCAACAACACACTTGTAATAATTAAAAGGTGGACTAAAACCACCATAGGATGAGAGCCAACCCCACAAGTCATGGGAAATCATTATAAAATCTCCCTTAAGTCTCATCCTCAAAAAATGAAAGACTAATTCACAAAATGGAATATCAAACAATGAAAACCCTTCATATTCCATGTTTTTCTTAAGATTTAACAAATTGTCAGTTTTTCCAAAGGGTGGTCAAGCATTCATTGTAATACTTGAATCATTCAACACAATATATATAAAATTTATCACCTATACAAAGTAGTTATTTAACAAATTTGTCACTTATACCAAGAGTGATGAACTCTATCCCTAGCTCTTCTCAACACTCCAACAAACACGAATCACCATGATCCCAATATTCTAAAAGGCTACATGACTACATTTTTGGATAACGCCTCCCCAAATATGAGGCTTCGGGTCCCCAAAAGCTTATAGAAGCTATAAAATAAATGAATTCTTGTCTTTGTTCCAATGTAAGAACTCTACTCAACATCACTTAGAAACACACAAACCAACTTGTTCTTCATGTGTATGTGCAAAAATCATGGACACTAACGTACTCCTTAATTGATCCTTGTTATACATCAACAAAAATAAAAGGAAAAAGACCATTCATCCTTGAAGGGGTCCACTTAACCTCACAATCAATGTCTTTCTCAAAATGTGCATGTTTACCTACAAATGACAACTGTGCAATTTGTTGCATTTTTTGTCTCTTAGCTTTTGCTCCTTACAATATGAAGCTCACTTTTAGCTCCAACAATACCCTTTTCATGCACTTGTTATCCCTTCAACAAATATGAAATAATCCTTCAATTGGCATTGATTAGTCTTCTAATATTTGAAATGTTATAAATGGCAATCTTCGGCCTCCCCTCATACAAACTCAAAATAAACTCCCCATTCAATATCAATTCATATTTGACCATTTCTCCTATAATAAACAACATCACTCATGTACAAATAGTGACTCCCAAAAAATGGTTTACTCCCATCTAGTGGGACAAAATCAAACAATACTTCATCTATGAACTTTGGATGAAGACCAAACTACAACGTGCATTACTTCCACACCTTCATATTTGTTCCATATTGCAACCATCCCAAGGTATATGGATGCGACAATCTCCAATCCCAACTTAGTAATCAACCTATTAGAAATTAGATTTACTTGAAAACATGAGTCAAGCATGGTGTTAATTTCATACCTTTTACTTGCTACTTAAGTTGAAAATTTTATGTGAGTTCTTCAACTCCATGTGAGCTATCAACAACCTCTTGTACTCCCTTATTAAGAATAGCACTTGAAAAATGCTTATCCACATCTAAAGTGCACTCAATCTTCATTGAATTATACTTTGCATTGGCTTTCTTGTGCTTTTCATTAGATGTGGATAAATTCATCACACACTTTTCATAAAACATATCAACTGATGTCAACATTACCCATTTGCGCGAGGAAAAATGGAAAGATGGCAAGACCTTCTCGTCATTCTTACAATGATGGCGAAGCTTAGCCAGTAAGTGTTCCTACCATATACGAAAGAAGCAATTGGTCCAAATATTTGTGGGTGTGATTCAAGGTGTGATTTCTAACACCTCTCTTCTAAGTGATTGCCTCTATCACAATGTGTGCAATGAGATCATCCTTTACCTATTTCCTTTGAATTAATAGAGGAGACATCTGACTTTTTCCTTTTATCACTATCCTAATTTTTGATACCACCAAACTACTACTCATTTCTTTGCTTGTTCTTTTTGAAAGAGTTTTCCTTCTAATCTAGCTCAAGATAGTGTGCATTAGCACACACCTTATATATATCATGGGGCTTGGTCATTAAAAATTTCCTCTTTAAGTGACCAAATAGTTCTTCAACATACTTCATGAGAACTTCATGATGTATTACATCTTTTCCCATTTAGACAACCCTCTTTCTAAACTCACTTATTTACACTTGTATTCTTTGTCCCTACATTTGTCTCTAGTAATTCCATTGCACCAACTACTCCTATTTTGACATGGGATAAATTGATTATGTAGTAGCCTCTTGAATTCTTCCCAGTTTGAAACAATGACATTGTTCAACTTTCAATGAGTGTACATAACTCTTATATAGGGTAACAACATGCTTAGGAAAATTTAATCTTGTAAAATTAAATGTAGGTGAGGAGGTAACTAATGAAGACTAAAGTATACCACCATTTGGTACACCCATTCTAGTCCAAATTCTTAGTGTTAATGTTACCATCATAAGGTTACATATTAATTTTTTCTCTACCTTCAATAATATTCCTTTAGAGGAATCAACTTGCTTCATCTCTCTTTTTTCAAGTTCTTCAATGATATCTTTTGGGATTCCTAACTTGAATAATAGGACCAACATCATGCTTTTTGATTTATACACCTTCTCCTCTACTCCAAGAATCTATGCAACATCCTCCTCAAGTTTTTGAAATATCACTTCTTCATTATCTTCTCCTTCCATTCTTTCTCTTATTAACCACTGTCTTATTCTAATTCCAAGTTCAAAAGGTAGCAAGTGCTTGTCCCCATTCGATCTTATGGATGCTATATTCTTGTGAACCCTACAAAAAATAAATTCTCAAGGATACAACTATTATGATACCACTTGATCCATAAATGAGGGAGGATATTCTTGATTCTACCATTAGAAATAAATACAAAGAAATTATTCTTACAAATCATCAATACACACTTTACACCACTTCAAATAGTTGTCAAATCAACATAAAACATACATATCAAGTAAAAAAACTTATAAAATATCAACAATTCAAAATGATAATTAAGAATAAAAAACACAATGTGAACAAATAATTTTCTCTAGAGAAACCTAATATCGAGTGAAAAAATATACATTTAGAGAGTAAATTACTCTATTTGTTGCTAGCAAAAAGGTTTATTGTAGATGTATACATGGCCTCCATAGCATTCATGATCTTAGACAACAAATATAAAACTATTAACACACTTGCAACAATACTCTCACTAAGAAAAACTATCAACAACACACTTATAATAGTCAAAAGATGGAATTGTCATAGAATGAAAGCCAACCCCACACAAGTTTTTGGAAAGCATTATAAATCCTACCTTGATTCTACCATTATTGAAACATGAAAGAATAATTGACAAATTGGAAGATATAATGATGGAAACCCTTCATATTACACGCTCTTTTGTAGATTTACTCAAATTGTTGGTTCACCAAGGTACACTCACACGTTCATTGTGGTATACGATGACTTTTCCACCTTTACAAAGTAGTTATTTTACAAAAAGGAAAGGTTGTATTATGCCATTCATAGATCTAGAAAGCTTATTAAATACTCTTATAGATGTCCCAAACCATCCCTAATCATCATCAACCATCTTCACACTTCTTTTATAAAACAACCCACCAATATTAATGAAATGTTAGTGTAGGGTTTTATTTTTTCTTATGTTATGGGTATTTTTTTTTTTACACATACTATTTAAGCTTTCTTAGGTCTATTAGGTGTGGTTAATATGAGGACATGTGGTGAAATAAATCAGCTATATGTGTCACTCTCTCCCACACATGGGTAATTGAGTTACACACCCTATTTTGGCTTGTTGTGTCACCTCTCATAACCACTATTTTATCCTTACCTGAGTAGGTTATGGGGTGAAACATAGAAAAAGTGAAACCTAAGTCTAATGCAAAAAACCTAGGATCAATTTTCCTTTTTCTAGGGATTCATTAGGATATAGATCAACAAGGTGATTAGATTGACTTTCAACCATAAAGGTGAGTCAATCAGACCTAGATCTGATCCTTGTGGGCCTTGGAAATTGACTGGAATTAGTTTTCCTTGATTAACCTAATTAAACTATGTGTCGTAATATGAAAATGCAAGATTTTGACAATTGAGAAACTATAAAAGAAATTCACCAACAAATTTGAGAAAGACAGAGTTATGTGCACCTATCCTATAAATTTGGAGTCGAACTAAATAGGAGGACTAATTCACCATAGGGCGTCTGTGTCCTTGTAGAGATATTTCAATTTTTTTTCGTAGTCCTTTGATGTTGGATTAGAGCTTTATGATTTCATTGCAAATTTATCAGATCACTGTCAAATATTTCTATAGGTGAGTTTTCATGGCTTTTCAAGTAGGGATTTGAATGCAAAAATAGAAAATGGATCTTCAAGCTTCCTTCAATCTCCTCCAAACTTGAAACCTGCACATTTAAAGAGAGAGGAAGGGTTGTGCCATTTAGGGGCTTGCCTTAGTCAAACCTCATGTTAGTGTTTCCACTTACACAATGGCAATGTCAATGATAGAAAAGATAAATGGTAGGAAGGAATTATGAATAAAAAAGTGTTGCAACTCACCACCCTTCAATGGATTCCTTGAAGGACTGAAGGCATGCACGTCTCCTCAAGGTCTTGGATCTTGCTTGCTTGATTTGCTTGAATTTCTTGGAGACCTACAAAAGGGGTTAGCCTTCACAAACAATGATAACATATGAACATGCATAAAATCACATAGGATTTGACATGATGTTTGGATCTTGAATTGCTGCAATAAAGCTCTAAAATGCTACTCTTGACTAGCTTGATAATGCGAGATTCATTCACTTGTTGCTAGATCTTTCTTCTTAGCACTTGATAGATTTCAAATGATGCAATAACTAGGTATTTATATGAAATTGTTCTAATTTCCATAAATTGAACCTTGATAGATGAATTTAGACATTGGAATTGTAAATAATAAAGTGCCTTCACTGACATATTTGAATTTTGAGCCAAACAAAATAGGGGGACATTTTCGCAAAAATGGAACTCAATCGCCATA